>JAVQJL010057360.1:0-54046 GCA_036024295.1 Nannoperca obscura
ATGTCTTGACTCTATTTTCTATTCATTTCACAACGTATGGTGGTGAATAAGTGTGACTTTTCATGGAAAACACAAAATTGTTTGGGTGACCCCAAACTTTTGAACGGTAGTGTAGGTAGACCACTTTAAAGAGCTTGAATTAAAATTATGTGACATATAAACAAAGCACATCTGATCATTGTAGTGGCAAAAGCAGAGGAAAATTCACATCAGTCACCAGCAGCAACCCCCTCGTAAATTAGTTAAAGGGATGAAAGAGAGAAGAGGCGGAGAGAATGCCAGAGAGCAGCAGAGGGGAAGATAGAGAGTAAGAGGGGGACAGGGCAGGAGTGGGGTGAGTGAGACAGAAAGAGGAGAGACAAAAGAGAAAGGGAGGAGGTAGAGAATGAGGAGGTGGGCATCGTATCCCTCCCTGTCTTTGATCAGTGGTCCATGGGGAACTGAGGCAGTGCAGATAGCTGGTCCACAGCTCCTGAGGAACGCAGCTTCACATTCCTCCTTGCTCTTTCCCCGCTTCTGCAAAATCACTTCTAGTCTTTCAGACCACAGCAGCTGTGAAAACACATCATGGCTTACTACATGCCAGAAAAGACCTGGCTAATGCACTGTAGTGCCATTGTCCTGCTGGTCCTCATTCACTGGTGCAATTCCTCTCAGGCCAAAATCCATTCTATTCTGATGCATTCTATTTAATTCTTCCTTTATTTAGGATGAAAATTATTAATTTATCGTGTTGCGTAACCCTCCCAACAGAAGAGTCAAGGGTCGTGTTTGGACGCAGAGCAGCACTATATGACTCAGGGATCTAGTGTTTTGCTCAAGGGCACTTTGGCAGAAAAAAATGCATGCTGATAAAGAATCAGGACTGTCCAGTAGAAACCATCAGAAGGTCTCAGAATCCGACACCCAAATCTTTCATCCTGATTGTTGGTCTTTCAACGGGCAGAGCCAATCTCTCTGCTGCAGAATCCCTTGTTAATACAGGGACCTGAGCCCAAACTCTCTTTGAAGCATGGTCCCAGTCCACTAGCCCTCTGTCTGGGTAGTTACTGTAGAGAAACATTGGAATATACAGTAAAATGATAAGCTTGTTTGTACATCCTGCATCATTATGCACAACATTGTTGTCAGCATAACTCCAGTTACATTAAAATGTGTAAATAGGAAACATTTTGATTTAGGTTATCGACATAGACCGAGAACCTTTGACTATAAACCCACCTACTTTATATGAAAAAGAAAAGTATAATATATACACTATATTATATTATATAAGCCTATTGGTGTGTCTGTATGGCATGCAGGGCAACATTAATTTACACTGAAAACATTTTTGATGACAAACTGTGTTAATTATTGACCTTGGAAACTATTTCAGTTAACTTTTAAGCCAATGTGTATCATAAGTCCTTGAAGTGCGGGGAAAGAAACCTGGAAATGTGACAATCTACAATTTACATGTCAACTAGGCAAGCTCCATCTGCTAATAATGATCGTAGGATATGATCAAGAGCAATCTAGAAAAGCTATTAAATTACTCAGATTAGTAGGCCTATATATTTCACTGTAGTTACTTTATGCTTTAAAACACTATGGTTCCTCTGCCAAAAAATCAGCATTCAAGACTAGCCTACTTCTCAGTTTCTCATCTGGCCTGATATGGTTCAATAGGCAAACCATAAATATCAGCTCATAATTCTCAGTGGTAAATCAGTGCAGGAACTGTTCCTTCCTACCCTGCTCGGGTCTCTTCTCCCTGGATGGGAATGGGTGCACTGGAAGCCCCGCCCGCCTAGGATGTGACGCCAGCCAATGGTAACGCACCGTGGGCCGTGGAAGAACGTCACATCATCCTCAGCAGTGGTTCTGGTGGGACTGCCGTGCCGCTGTGCTTGGCTTGCAGTCTCCACAGTACCTCTTGTTTTTGTGTGTTTGAGACACCACTTGAACACTTTACACGACTGGAAAAATTCACGGAGGAATTAGCCTGTCGGTTTTGTGAGAAGAGCGAAGGATAAGTTGTGGACGAATTAAGAGACATGGTTTTTAGAGGGAGAAGAAAGACTGCCTTTACTTACAAGCCGCGTTAAAGCTACTTTGATGCAACCGCTTAGCTAACAAGCTAACTGGGAATGTTTTCAGAAACTAGCCAGTTTGTTAGCTTGTTAGCTAGCTAAATCGGATGGAGATATTCGCTGTGTAGATTTATCAAACAGTTATAATGATATGTTTTGATTCTTTAAGTGAGAGAATTGTGGCTACGTCTCAAACTAGGTATGTTGAATGTTTAGGGCTGCACTGCCCGCTTAGTTGCTAATTTCCAGTTTGGACAATAGTTAACTGTCCAGGCAACAAGTCTGGCACACACTGCTGCTCTAACGTTACTCAAGTTTGTACTCATTTTATGCAGTGTTGTTATATGTTATCGTTTGGCTGTAGTTGGCTAAAGATGAGCACTCTGTGGTCAAAATGAAGGTTTTGGGCAAAGTAAAGGTAATGTTATACAAAGGAAAGTGGGGTGCCACTTAAACGTTAGATCCCCTTTTCTAAGTGGATCTGGTCACTCTGTAGTATAGGAGAAACTGATGTTAGTTAGTCGATACAACTATTGACGAGGAGACGAGGTGGATGAACATTATAAATCGCCCACATGCTTTGGATCAGTTCCCGGACTTGTGAAAGGCATCTGAAGCAGAAGGTGGGAGAAGTGAGCGCACAACCCTTGCAGCCTGGGGGAAGATGGCGGAGCGTTCCCGCAAGAGGTGGTGAAACCAAAACTTGGGAACTTCTTGGATTTATCGCCCGACATCTTATCCCAGATCATAGGACACATGCAGGCCAAAAAACGGTACTTAACCCTGTTCTCCGCCGGTGCGTGTCTCATCCTGTTGTTTTGTTTTGGGGGGATACAAGTCCCGTTATCCAGACGGGGTCCCAGCCGGCGTGATGACCGCAGCCTCACCGGTTATCATCCCGGGGCGCGGTGGCGTCGCTTCCCGGGGTCCGTGCAGCCTTTCAGCTCCTGGGAGCAAGACTGGAGGGATGAACACATATCTCCTAGGCAGAAGAGGGACGCTAACTCAGGCGTTTACACTGGAAAACGTTGCAGAATGGAGTCCTGCTTTGATTTCTCCCTGTGTGAGAGGAATGGATTCAAAGTTTATGTCTACCCCCAGCAGAAAGGGGAGAAGATGTCAGAGAGTTATCAGAATATATTGTCCTCTATTGAAGCATCCATGTTCTATACACCTGACCCAGGACAGGCATGCCTGTTTGTCCTGAGTTTGGACACTCTGGACCGGGACCAGCTTTCACCCCAGTATGTGCACAACTTGAAAGCAAAAATCCAGAACCTCCCTCTATGGAATGGGGGTAAAAACCACATCATCTTCAACTTATACTCTGGCACCTGGCCAGACTACACAGAAGACCTTGGATTCGACATCGGCCTCGCCATGTTGGCAAAGGCCAGCATCAGCACCGAGAACTTTAGGCCCAACTTTGACGTTTCTATCCCTCTTTTCTCTAAAGATCACCCTAGGACAGGAGGGGAAAGGGGTTACCTGAAACATAACACCATCCCCCCTTATAGGAAGTACATGCTTGTTTTTAAGGGGAAGAGGTACCTAACCGGAATAGGTTCAGACACTAGGAATGCTTTATATCATGTTCATAACTCTGAGGATGTGGTCCTCCTCACCACCTGTAAGCATGGGAAGGACTGGCAGAAGCACAAGGACGCACGCTGTGATAAAGACAATGCTGAGTATGACAAGTAAGTGCTATCCAGTTATCTTTACAGTTGGAGTGTCCCTGTCCTCTTGAGTTCAGACACTACAGTTGCTGTACAGGTGTGTTTTTTTCTCTCTCACTATTTTCATCTTGTCCTAATGTTTTGTCAGTGTTTTGCTGGTTCAGCTGCTCACACTCTTAACCACTTTATCCGTAATGACGAGGCTAATTTTAAAAGTCATGAACACTTTGACAGAACACCACTTTCCTTCTTGGATTGAACCGTAGGGTCTGTAACCACAGGATACTGTATTCAGTTCACATAGAGGTATATTAAATTGGCTGTGGTCTGATCAGGTCAATGTTACCTACAACATCCATTCATTTCAGTGGTAAATATTTTTAGTTTTTGGATCTTGTACAGATTTCATGCTGTTTTATAATTGCTTTAAATTTTCTGTCCTGTTTTTGTTTAGTGCTTGGATGCCATGTACATAATTTGTCATTATAGATAGGCATTATAGATGAGGCAGTACGATGAGAGAATTTCTAAATGCAACATGGTCTGAGGGCTGTCTAGATCCCACTTTTCCCTGATTGATTTCCTTTTCATGTTGCACAGCAATAGAAACGCTTTAGTGGACAGCTGTGATTTGTTGTTTTTAAAATAGTCCTCCTGTCATATGACTTTATTTCCCAAATTATCTTCATGAGGCACATATAAGTAGATTGGTTTTAATGTCAGCCACAAGATCCTGTATTAATGTAATTCAATTGATATTCCCATCTGTCCATACCGCCTGCTATTCAGCAGTGGATAAATCTGCTTCTCTTGGTCTCAACATTTCCACCTTTCTGCCTGTCGGTGTATTATGAGCCCTGATCCTCTCTGACAGAAATTGTCAATACAACACAAGAATGCACACACTCCCCTTCACTGATCATGCTGCACACAGATAACAATCTTATGAGCAAGTAGATGGGCAAATTTCTAACCAGCTCTAAAGTTACATAAAGCTCAGTGATACTGTCTTTGTTACTAGTCCCCATCCCTGCAGAAGGCAACATTGCACTACAGCTCCATTGCCTTAGAACGTTTCTCTGTGATCATCATTCAGTCCTACAGTTAAGCCGTACTGTTTTCTGTGCCCAAATCTGATGAGCAAACTGGCGTCTGTCTCCCTGCGTTGGCCAGTGGGATTCATTTCGTGTCCCCCCAGACTGTGCTGTGTTGTTACTGGTGACTGTATGGCGCTGGGTGTTTGACTGTGGCTCTTTAGAGTGGATTAGTGGGGACAAAGCGCTGGTGCCAGTAAGGGGAAGCCACTATGGCCCCTGTTTGCTCAGTCATTTCCCAGACAAACCCAACTGCATTGGCCAGGAATGCCCTGGCCCCAACCTGTGTCCTGCGTGACCCCTCTGTTGTTTGGGGCCTGCTGTGATTGACCCCCATGTCAACTCTTGTATTGTTGTTCAGTTTGGGTGACGGACGATTTCATAGTATGTTATGGGATCCTCGATGGAACCTGGCTGTAACGTGGATTACAGTGAGAATGAGTGAGAGGTGTTTTCTTTTTGCCCTCAAATCATAAACTTGTTCCGATGTCTTTTCATATGTCTAATGTGTTTGCTTAGCATTGATCCTCAGAGGATTCTCATGTTTGTGTCTGCCTGTGTAGGCAGGTAACAGCTTATGAGGTTCACTTGTTGGCTCAGCAGAATAACATTCTCCATATCAATCTTAAGACATGAGCTATCTGCTGGCTCTCTGCCTCTTTCTGCCAGCTCACTGCTGGCTGCGAAGTGCTGCCAGGGAGTGATTTTACACCGCGAGATGGGTGGCATCAGAGCAATAACCCAAAGGAACAATTAATCCTCCTGTCATTAAGTAGCATTTGGGAGAGAAACAGGCCCTTTTCAGCTCAGATTCATTGCATGGCTACATAATGTTCAATGGTCAGTACCCTCAGTAAGCCACATCACTATCTGTCAACATGCTTTGACTTGATCCCCAGTCCACTGCTGAATTTTATTAATTGAATATAATTAATTTACTGATCCTGACCATACCATACATTCTCCTTGTGCTGGTAGAACCCTAACAGACAAAGTGAGTATGTCGCTTCAACTAATATGATTAAATTGCAGTTAAGTAGTGAAAAGCATACACTACAGTTTCAAATAGAAGACTTTACCATCTTCCTCTTCTGAGCACATCTAACTATTTCTTTTTCCCAGTGTGACTTTTATCATTCTGCAACATATGAACTCACTGGTCTATTCCCTCTGTCATGGATTCCAAACTGAGATTTCTGCAGGTTTACACTGAAGTGTAAAGTGTTGCTAGTGTGGGCTTCTGATCTGTTGGATCTAATCACAGCAGGCCTTGGGCAAGGGCAATAGCAATGACTCTTAAATGCTTTGGACTCTCCACCATTTAGTAGACAATATCATAGACAAATGAGGTTGCAGAGGATAGATACTACTGTTGTAGTAAACTGGTTCTGCTCTTAATACCCGATACAATGTCTGAATTTAAACACAAACGTTGTCATAACGGACTCATTTTCCATGGGTGGTGTACATAAAAGACACAAAGTGAAAAGTGCATCTCTGAGCCTGATATTATACATTTTTTATGAGAAGTCAGTTTGGACCGGATCTGGTAAAAATATCTTGCATTTTACAGAACAGTTTGAGGCTATTGGGACTCATCTATTGCAGTTTACTATCTTTTTGTGTGTGTGTGTGTGTGTGTGTCACTCTCACATGTTACCTACACTGGACTTTGGTTTCATACATGTTGTGATAGGCTGAAACGAATGCTACAAAAAAACAAGATTTTATGCATTGAATGCATTTTCATAGATCGCATGGTATGATTTATTAATTAAGCTGAATTATTAATTCATAATTTTTCTATAGTGGAGGATAATATAAGGCCAGTCCAGATGTGGTGGGCCCCATAATATCAAGTGTAATCAGTGTAAATAATCCAAAACATATTTCTTGTATTGGGCTTTATTGATTAATTGCTTTCTTGGCTCTAGTCATTACATTACATTTAGGCATTTAGCAGACGCTTTTATCCAAAGTGACCTCCAAATAAGAGCTTTACATAAAGTGCATAGAACCTGTGCTTAGTGCATAGTCACCAGTACAATGGACCATGAAAATCCTATCATTACAATAAGGTTTTTAATGAGACTGTTTGGAGTGCAAGTCGGGTGGGGTTTTGCCTCTTTTGGGAGGGAAATCCAAATTGTTAACGTTATGTCTGACGGGACTGATTCATCCGTACCTAAAGGCTGAATTATTTTCACTCTGTAATCGTATCCAGACATGCACTGTATCCATGGCCTTGCACCCAGCTATGCAGGGCTTTCCAAAGGGGTGAGACTTAGAGGGGCCAAAGATGTGGGTGGGACAGTAGTCAAGTAAGCCAGTTACCAAGGAGATCAATATTAGTTTTTTGGTGAACTTTCAGCTTTCCAAATGAAAAGTACTGTGCTGTGAACAAACACACTGGTTGGAATCAGTTGGTTGCAAAGCATGCAAATTGGAAAAATATTAAATGGGATGAGCTCTCAAAACAATATCTTCCTGGATTAATCCGCTTTTTGTCCGGCAGACAGCTTTAGATTTGGGTTAAGACATTACCCAATTTGCAAATGTGTCAAATATTTTAACAGCTATAGGTGTACTACATTTATACTTATTCCACACAGAATCATCTCACTTACATAAAGAAGAGATAAAAAAAAACCTAGCTTCTGATTTTGCTCAAATGCCAATTTGCACAATCTGTGCGTAGTATGCAGGTTGACATGTATTGTGAGTGAGTTGCATTGTCCTGTTATGCAGCCCTATGGGTCAGACAGTACAGTCTGTCGTCTAACTGGGTGGAAGTAATAGTTTCTGTGCCTGGCTGTGGCCCTTTGTGCAACAAATCCCTCTTATCCTTTCCCACTGACAACAAGGAAGTTGTGACAGACTGAATGCAGCCTCTCACCATAATTACCATGTAATGACCATGTCATTTTTGTGAAACAGTTCAGACTTCATTATCCAGATGTTGGCTCAGAATGTATATGAGTTTTGTGATGTACTGTACATGTGAGGCCTGTTTGAAGGGGATATCCGGTTCCATTTGTACACTGCATTGCAGTCTGTTTTTGGTTGTATTTTATGTGTATTTTTGCTAGTGTGTAATATTTATAAGCATTATTCTCCAACCTTGAGATTTCACAGCCTATTAACAGCTTAGATAGCATACTAAAACTAAACAAAGTCAACAAAACAGACTTTGTCTTGTCTTGTTACAGTATGTCTGCTTGTGGCTCATTTAGTTTCTCTTTGTGGAATTGGCACTCCAACCAGCCAGGTACCTTTGGTACAGTAAAGGAAGTTTTGTTTGGGATTGCTGTACTTCATTTAATGCTGTGATGAATCTTGCTTGTACACCTGTTGCAGACTCCCACATATACCTGTACATTACGTATGTGGGGAAGATCAGGTCAAGGGGTATTACTGAATTCCTGCTATATAAAATGTCCCTCATTTGGGCTTATTAAAGGTTGTATCAGGTATGGTGCATCAATGCTTCTCAGCTACTTACTTGTTCATATCTACACATTATATGTGTACTTCAAATGTCTGGATTGATAGAGTATGTTTTTAAGGGTTAAACATGTCTATTCTACATATTTAGTGTTTTGCAGTATCTCTAAATTTTGCTTGTCCCCCTGTCATGTCCCTGTTGTTTCCAGCCAGTGGGCAGAGTCAACTTTTGCATCCCTCTTCGCCACACTCTGTCCTTCAACCTTCTGCTTACAGCCACTGTGTACAAGCCTGTAATACAGCCAAAAGAGAAAAGAAAAGATGCAGCAGGAGGCAGGTCAGATGCAATTTTAACCTGAAACTGAAAGCCCTCTCACAGCTTGTTTCCAATTAAGAGGCCCTGCCAAGCGAGAGAGTATGAGAGCGATAGAGTGAGACATGAGGGAGCCGGAGAGACACAGAAGAGTGGGAGACACACTGGGAGAGTGAGTTGTAGGGAAACATAGGACCACAAAGAGAGGGAGCACTGATAGTCTGAGAAACTGAAAGATAGAGGGAGAAAGTAAAAGCAAGAGAGAAGTGGTAAAGAGGAAAAACACGTCAGCCATCCAGCAGTGAGAGGTGAGTGCAATAGCTGGCTGGGTGCTGACGTTGGTCTGCTAGGTGTATTTATAGACTTGCAGGGTTTTAATCCTCAGTATTGGCCAAAGCCCCTGGCAGAGGGCTGCTAGCCAACTTGATGCAGGCTTTACAGAGCTTGGGAAAAATGATAATCGTTGGGGGAGGATAGTCGATCTCTGAGTTCATGCACATTCACTTTTAATGCCTTTTTTCACAGTCTGTTTTTTTTCTTTAAACAGGCACCTAGTGTAGGGTTATCCTGTTTCTTTTATAGCCTAACTTTTCTTCTTCTCAGTAACTGAATATTTGTTTGCTATGCTATGAAAGCTGCATTGCACTATGGTGTGGAAATATCGCAAAGCTTTACATCTGATAAGTATTCCTAAACAAAAGAGAAGATTAATAAGCCTTTCTTAATATCGGTCCATTTTGTCTCCACTGTATAGGTACATTTTGGAGAAGGTAGACATCAGTACCAGTGGTATCAGTACAGATACTATGCACATAGCCTCATCACCTTTAGGGCCCTGACACAATGCTGACGTCAAAGGCAGACACTTTGTATCCTCTCATGTCTTCAGACATGTCTTTAGTATGTTCTGTGCCTGTATAAGAGGGAAATCTCCCAGAAGTAGCAAGCCAGCGAATCATTTTGCGGTTTTTAAATGGTGTTATATTATGCTCAGGCTACTATTTTATTAAGTTTGTCTGACAAAAAAAGTAACAAATGAAACAGTTTGACAAAGGTTTGTGTTGATGTTTTGGCCAGTTGTCATTTTGTTGGTAAAGAGGACAAGATTAAAAGGTTCAAATGTCTGATTCAGCCAGTCAGAAAGCTTTTTCGCCAGCTGCCTCCGCCACCGTTTCATTTTGCTCAACGTACATGTCACAAAAACTAACAGGCCAATTGTGCCCAGTGGGCCACAGTTGGCTTAGTGAGTCATGGCCCCTTCAGCCGCCCCAGTCTAGACTGAAAAATAGTAGCGGGAAATGTTTGTGACTTACTGAGTGGTATTTAGGTTTTTCTGTCATCGCTTGTCATTGTTAATTTCTATCTGCTCAGTTTACAGTACAAGTTCTGTTTAGGTACCAGACCACTGAGCCTATGTGTAGTAGAGATACCTGAAGTGATGCATTAATGCAACGATGACGGTGTGTTGTCTCTCGACTTAATTGGGGTGTCATTCATTTTGAAAAATTGGTAGATCATTAGT
This sequence comes from Nannoperca obscura, assembly GCA_036024295.1. Classification (NCBI taxonomy): domain Eukaryota; kingdom Metazoa; phylum Chordata; class Actinopteri; order Centrarchiformes; family Percichthyidae; genus Nannoperca; species Nannoperca obscura. Next base: position 10,128 of record JAVQJL010057360.1, read on the forward strand.
GTAATGGTGTTGCTTTCTGTATTAAGATGGTCACATTGTTTACAGTTTACCTGTACAGTCTGCAGTCCATGTTTCAGTTCTGCAGCTGTTCAGTGACATGGATTAGGTTGGAAAAACTGATAAACACCGCCGGGGCCGAGTGTTTCTGGAGGCCTGGCCTCACAAATTACTGTACAAAAACTGCATAACTTTATTCATTTAATGAAACTGGATCATAATTTATGGAGAAAACGGTTTCTGATTTTGACCCTATCACCCTATCGGAAGTTAGAAATGGTACCAGTATTTTCTGTGCTTTTTTTCTATGGGCCCAACAAAACAAAACCCCTTTTTTTCTATTTTACTTTTGATTCAGGAGGCAAGAGGCACGTTTGTGGTGCTGAGCCCACCCCTGCTGCTGAGCAACCACTCGCTCTGTTGCCAACCTGCTTGCTTGCAGTCTGTGGTCCAACATTATTGGGCTATCAAATTTCTTTCAATTTTATTTTGTTTTAACAATGTAACGAAGATTCTCATGGGAAATGCATCGGAGTAAAGGTACACATTTTATTAAGAAAATATAGTGGTGTGAAATTGAAAGTTGACAGAAACATAAAAACTTAAGTAAAGTACTTATACTTCCAAAAAATACTGTAACGAAGTATTGTTACTTTACATTACATTACACCACGGACGGCTCCTCCTCTGGTTGCCATCCTTTCTAACTCAACTCTGCCAGTAAACCATCCAAGGTTGGCCCCACTGAAAAGAGCTAAATGACACAGCAGGCAGCGGAGAAGGCTGGTAAACCATAAAACCACTCCGCACAGATTATATTGCTCTTAATCGATGCATGCCTAGAAATGATAATTACATGACCACACAATCATTTTGGAATTGGTCAGTGTTTCGAATGCAGTTTCAGATGGGCTGTGCTGGGCCAGTTTGTGTGTGAAAGTGAGAGGCTTTTAGATACCAACACAGTGACCCTGAGTACAAGAGGGCCCAGCAGCAACTCCTTTTGCTTAGTAAACTCAAGTCCCTCAGGCTGTTTCCCGTTCCCTGAAGTTACATTAGTCTCTCAGCATGGTCTTGGTCTCTCAAATTCATTTTATATTCACTCTTACATTCATCTTAACAATGGATACGAAATTAGCTATATACAGGCATATTTTGCCAGTGAACTGTTTCTCACAAACAATACTAAATTGGACGTTTTGCACTATGTGTCTCCATTACATTATGTTGTCAGTGTAGCTTATGTTGCTAATTTCTCACGCTAACGCTGTATAAATCCAACATGATCCGACATTTTGTTCCACTGGTTGTTTGTTTCTTTTCATGTCTGTCTTCTCTCTGAGGCTGTAAACAGGCTGAATCCCACAGAGGAAAATGCTGTCCAATCAGCCCCTGACTACACAGAGTTGAGATGAACTGAATGCTGAGCTGTGATTGGGAACAACTTTCATTTTGTTTTCTGCTGATGTTCATCTTTCCTACTGATGATAGACAACAGAACAGGAAATGTATGTCAGTATGACGTACTGAGCATTATCTACTTTTATTTTTATGTCTGCAGAAATTCCACCATAGTTTATTTAAGTTAGGGCTAGCTTCTAGCTGATGAATACTGTGCAACAGGGGATTTATTTAGTCTTCAGGTCTAATGGCCCATGGCCGTGGGTTAAGGGGGTGAAGGGCTAAACTTGATGGATGATGCATCGTTTTCCTATTGAGCCTGGGGATTAGAAATTGCTCATATTAAGAGAGCTCAGGTAACTGATAGCTATGGAAACAAATGCAGGATAGTGGATAACTGAACATCCAGGACATAACATTGTTATTCTACATAACAGCATTGTGTCATGCAAAAACGAAACTCTGACTTCCGAGTGAAGACAAGACATGTGGGACTGACTTTTAGGTCATCCGGTTTACTCACATCATTGCGTTAAGTCAAGCTGATGGCCTGTGCAGAATAGGCTTTTGCCGATTGGTAATCGGATGAGGAAATTATGGATTGTATCCGTTATATATCGTATATTTTCCTATATGAAGGCTGTTTTAACTAATTAAGTAACAAACCAGCTTACAGTTTGTAACTCACTTGACCAGCTGACTTCTCTACGAACGGATTGTCGAGCTGAGACAGGCCAGTTTTCACCACTGCAACCTTTCCTTGCAATGGAAAAGGATGGTTGGAATGGTTTTGTTGCTCACCCCAAACACCGCCACCCCTGGCCACCTTTTCCCGTTTAAACTAAATATAAATAAAATTTCGAATGAAATGAAACATTATATTAATGATGGCCATTATCAAAGGCAAACTCAATGTTTAAAGAAGGAGCTGGCAGCAGCAGTGCCACAGCAGGAACACTCCCTGTGTGGAGACGCAGCAGTTCAGCGAGGTAGCTGTCGCACTGCTCAGGTTGGCTTTGTGGCCTGGCCCTTAACGTTAGGTAATAAGTTGCTAAAATAACCATGTAATTTTATACAAGATCATTGAAATAATTGATAACATGTTTTCTTAACCATACATATAAAAAAAAGAAGTGAGACAAATAAGTTTGTTTTCCATGTATTATGTACACATGTATTATCTATATTTAGAATCTAATATTGCTCCCATCACTGACACAGCAGGGTGATGTTTATTCAAATTATCATGCAGTTTTCTCGTCTAACGGTTTTACACACTGTTAGAATTTTGTCCACCACCCTTTTTCTGTCAAGATATTTAACAGGGAAGCCCAAATGCAACCATTCCTGGAATTTAAATGTTCTTCCTAGCCATGATTGTCACTCACTGCGCTTCTTTTCCTATTGCAACGTACATCCATGATTTCCATCCATGATCAACTGCAACCCGTTACACCACTACCCCCTACAGGGGTTGAGTTTTCAAACATTTCACCTTTTTCACCTCTTGAGTGAGTTTTCACGTCTGTTAATAGCAATCGTCCAGATGAAATACACATAATTGTGTGTTTTATGTGTGTTTATATAAGTGTCTGCTTAATCCCAGGAACTGCAGAAAGTGAACTGTTTCCCAGAAGGAATCAGTCTACTCACCTCTCAATTGATTGCCATCTCATTTTTCACTGCCAGGATTTATAGAGAGGGAGGTCGAGGGTGAACAGAGGGTATTACCATCAATGTTCATGTCTCATCACTCATTAGTTACTACCAGTGCCTGTGAAGTAGCTATCTCTGCATTACCTTGACTTCAGCTCTTGGCCAGTGACTTTGTGGTGAAGCCTAATTTAAGAATAGTGGAAATCTGGCAAGTTGTAGCATTATTGGTCTTTTAAGTCTTGTGTGTCCTTAAGTGGTTGCAGTGGTTTCTCTCTTTTGCACGTCTCATTAATTCAAATTCAAATGTGCTTAATTTGCTTGAATAGCTATTAGCCACATTCTCACTCTCTTTGGAGGCTAGTATGGGACAGAGGGCAGTACCATTTGTTTACCATGCTCCCTCCCTCTCTCTCCTGTCCTGACAGGGTGATGTATTTCTTGTCCTTGGCAGCCATGTGCAGGTTATGTATTCCAGTTGGAATGCTGGGGGAGCGGAATAAGGAAAGGGATGTCCACGTGCCAAGCACAGAGTGTGGTCCCTTCCAGGAAGAGCTTTTTTGTCATCATGTGGAGGCACATATCACCATTTCCTTGCTCCTTGACAGATGTGATTAAGTTGGGCTGGGTGATACCGGAAGGCAGAAATTGGATCTAAGAGGGTTAGGGGGTTTAAAAAAGTAAAACATAAGTAGTAATGAAACTAACGCAGCACTTTAAGGTGATGGAAAAACACAGGGTGACCTTTTGTGAAGGGTAGTAAGAGAATTTATCTAAAATCAATGTTGATGGTGTTTTGACACTTTGGCCTGATTGAAGAGGGTTTCCCAGACCTTGATCTGCTTTTTTGGTCCGTTTGCTGTTGTACCAGGGTGCGGGAAAAAGTGCTGTCTAATCCACCTTAAACCACTGGTCTGTCCTCTGATATGATTATTTGTGACTGGTTAATTGTGTATGGAACATTTTTGGACCATATCTCAAAATGCCTTCAGTGACATAGAACGTGACAAAGAAGATAAAGAATTACAATGTAGATTTAACATTAATACAAAGTGCCACTGGTGGAGCATCTTGGGACAGAGATGTTCAGCAAGCCAGTGTTGTGCGTGAGCCATGAGGCACATTCACAGTCCTCTCAATCACTCCGATAAGTTGCTTGCTCTGCATGACAGGGGCTTTCTCAATTATCACTCATGTACAATGAAATATGTTGTGAGAGCTACATGCAGAATTAAGCGGCACTCTAAAACCCAGGCCAGCCAAATCCTATGGGCTTTTAATCTTTCAGTCAGTGTGGAGAGTAGACCTGCCAAGCCCATGGACAGAGTCTCTTAATCTCTGTCTCTTGACTCAGAGCCACAAAGTATTTTTTTAATATTTGATATATTACAATGTATGATGTGATTACAGTACAGTAATGATTAGGGGTGGTGTTGATTGTGTAGATTTGAAGAGCGTAAGTGACTGACTGAAATGGTGCGGGGAGTCCTATCTTTACTTAAATATATCTAAAAACCAAAGACATAATTGATTTTAGAGAAGTCCACACACAGTTATTTCCATTAAGGGTCATACAGTGGAATGTGTGCATTCCTACAAGTACCATGGGAGAATTATTGATTCAAAATTGACCACTGAAGAAAATTATGAAGCTGTTTTGTTTGAGGAAACCGTACATATTACACATTGACGTAACAATGATGACCTTATTTTACCTTGCTTTTATTTAATCGGTTTTATCTTTTTTTTGGTGTCATGGTTTAGTAAACTTAGGTTGATGAGTAGAAATTCTCTGAACCAGATTACTAGATGGCCTTGTAGGCTGATTGGTGGGTCACAGCTTAATTAAACATCCCTGTACATCAGACACTGAGGTTAACCACCTCGATTTTAAGCAACAGCTCCCACCCTCTGCACAGAGAACTCAAGCTCCCTTCCTGTGGACGGAGGTTTATGATACCATGGTGCAGGTCAAAGTGATACAAAAATAGCTTTGTTCCAGCAGCCATCAACCTGGTTAACAAAATGTAGCTACATAGAACTTTGAACACTGATGCAATTCTTTGAGCACGTTTACATGTCTTGTCTTGGTATACTGTTCATGTTGTTTGGAAAAATGTGTCTCATTTGTCTTTTCAGATGGATGTTTTTAAAATCTTTTCTAAACTGCAAAGCAAGTCTACCTACAGGTACAAATAAAGGAACCTGAACCTGACTTATCCTGATGAGGACAATTGTCCTTGTATCTTGTCAGTGGTACTTTGGCAATGTATCATCATCACCGTGTGGGACCATGTTGTGCTGTGTTCATGTAACCACACTTGGCAGTGTCAAAAAATTACCAGCCACCAGGTTGCAGGGCTTGGCTGGGTAGTGACTTGGATCATCAGATAAAACTGGCACAAGCACACACACACACACACACACACACACACAGGCGTGCTATCTCTCGCGGTCCTCTTTGGATTCCACTTTGTCAGATAAGGACTTCAACTGGCTTTGTGAGAGGAATGGAAGTGCCAGCACACATGATAACCCTGGATAGTCTTAACTCTTCTGTGAAATGATGGCCTTATTCAACCTATTCTTTGTTGCAGTCCTTAACTTTTGAATTAGAGGCTACAAGTAAATATTGTCAGAGCCTCATAGCAACTGTTTCATTTGTAAACCACGTTCTGTTTTATCAAATGGCCAAGTTGCAGTGATTCAAACTTAAATATTTTAAACTATGTGATTTTGTGGCTGTTGGCTGTGCTTCATACAGTTTCTTTTCCTCTCTCACCCGGTGAAATCTGTGATTTCCGCTTGTGAGGTCACAGCCAGAGGGCAAGACAGGAAATGTTTTCTTTGATCTTTCCTGCTGTTCAGACTAATTACCTGCCCGCAGCAGCAAGCACTGCTGGACGTGGAATTCATTAACAGATGGTAAAACATTGTTCTGGGCCAGTGTGTCTGCAAGGATGAAGAGGAATTCAGCTGCCTCTGAGGGGGTAGTGAAATTCCTCTCCGAGATCAGGTTAACCTGTCCTTGGGTGTAACATTGAGAGGCCAGTGATGACGTGCACCAGCATTTTCCTGTTGATCTGGTGGACAACCCCGATCAACAGTAATAATTGTATTGGTCTAAATGGGATTTGTTGTCAGATGGTCTGAAAACTCCAGATGCTTTTGGCTCAGATGAAAAGAAACAATCGGTTGTAGTATGTACTGTAGATGGAGGGGAGGAAATGGATAATTCAAATAGCTGACTATGGCGGAATTCACATAGAATCAGGCGCTGTGGCAAAAATGCAGATTAATTAATTTGAACTGGGGTTCAGGCTGTGGCAGTGGGGTCCGTAGGGGTTTCCGCAAATAAACGCACCGGCTTGCAGCGGAAAGTTAACACCCAGTCAACTTTTGGAGAAACACAACCCGACGTCATGCTATGGCAGCCAATCACAACGGCAATCAGACCAGCAGACGTCCAGGTGAAGAACTACCTGTACCATAAGCTGTTTATCTTAATATTCCACCTTTTATGGAAGAGAGACTGATCGTTCAGCTCCTTGATTACTGTAAATCAGCTGTTCAACCCTGCCACGAGGTAACACGACGACGTTAATCACCATGCAGTCACTTGGCTTGTATCAGTCTTCAAGCTAAGATTGCTGGTTAGTATCGGACACTCACACATCGCTGCACAACCTGTGGCGAAGCTCTGCCTGATTCAATGTGAAAACGACACGTTTGCATCCTTTTGACAGTTGAAACATGACTGTACCAAAGTAGTTGGAACTCAGCATTGTCTGCATGGTGCTAATATGTTAGATGTGGTATGCATGTCCTGCTGAATAGGAGGTGATGACCGTGACAGGGTATGACAGTGCTTTAAGGGACTCAGTCATTACAACCCTTGTCAACTCACCTTGTCCTCCCTGTTACCTCACATGTTTTTTGAAGGCTGACCATTTTACATCCAGTATTGGGCAACAGTTTTGTTGTATTTGTTTTTAGCTGGATTATATAACTATTATAAAATTCACCACATTAAAGTTTTTGATATTTTTGTGATTATCTGTAAAATAATTAAAGGTCTGCTAAGCTCTACACCGTAGAACTTTCATAGTTTTGCAGCATCATGTCACTTTCATGTATTACATATTGTATTAACTCTGCAATCAGCGTATGAAACATTTTTAAGCTTGTGCACTTAGTAAGGTCTCATTTGTGACAGCCAGTCGATGTGTAGGTGCCTGTATGTGGTGTATCATGGTATCGGTGTAGGATTAGGTGGCCCTCCCCCACAGTCATCACATTAGTGAGGATTTATTAGATGGGTTAAAACCTGAGGGGTGGAAGGTAGTGGCGTGTGACAAAGCTGGTCCTCCATTCAGTTTAAGCCTTTATGAGAATGACTTTGGTACAGACATGTCATTACAGGTCCCAATTGCCACACCATACAAATCAAAAGTGTATTTATCCACTCACATTGGTTGCCATGTTTGTTGTACTAATCAACTTATTGATTTATTAAATAATTTGATAGGCCTAGTAGTATTCCCTGCCAGGAAAATATAGACATGAATGTACAAATGAAATGTGCAACACGTGCTGCTCTACTGAAATAGGAACCTGTTGAATGCTTCTCTGGATGTTGATGTCTCAATGCTTTGAGGGAAAAAAAAGATTCAGCAGCATATTCAACAAATAAGGCATTTCTTCTTCATTTTGAAGAGCATTGCCAATGTATTAGCCAAGTGCCACACATGTCTGCTAGTTGCTGCAATTTTGTGTATCCTTGTGGGATAAACTGCAGTATTTTCCCCCTTTCCCATCATCATTAGTACAGCCGCCACCCTGTAATCTCTCTTTCTGTCACTGAGGCAATGGGGCTTCTCTCCTCTGTGGTCTCGTAATTGTGAGGTAATCATCTTTTCCCTCTTGAGAGCTAAAAGACTGTGTTTACACTTAGTTTTTGGCGGCTCAACTTGGCGAGACACTAATTTGCTCTCTCAGCAGCAAAATGAAGCCGCTCCTTATTACTTCACACTAGCTTTTCACTTATTGCCATTCTTTGGCCTGTTCATTTGAGGCCGGTTGGATGAACCAGGGTTGGTTTATCCAAGTTAGAAAATGACATACCGTCTCACTAACCTCTGGATGGGTAGATGGATGGATAGATAGACTTTATTAATCCCTAAGGGGCAATTGCAGTGTTGCAGTAGTAAAAAGTGGTCTCATCTGTTTTAGTTTAAGTTTTGAGATTATTGCCTCCTGCCCAATATGATGAAGGTAACGATAAATTATTTTGTGAAATAAATTACATTAAAACATTTCACAGCAACATCTCCTTTCCAGAAACAATGTCTCTGTAACTTTTGATAACCCACAGAACACCAGTTTGTACAATTTTCACTGGAACTACTTTCACTTTCTGAAGAACTGGTACCTGTGAAAGCAGTTGAAGGTGTGCTCTGTAATGGGGCTAGTGTCTCTGGAAAGATTTTCTTTTCAATGCTATAAGCATCTCAAATTGAATTCTCTTTGTCTATTATTATATTGAGATGGCGACAGGACCCTAGGTGAAAGATATTTCTGTATGGCTTCTGGAGATCAAATAAAATCTACTAGAGGAAGGTGAGGAAATAGTCTTTTAAAAATGTGGCTCTTGTTTACTTTGTTTGCCATGGCTTCATTTAGTGTTCTTTAAAATGATCTCAATGGGTTCTCGACATCAGCTGCTCTCTTTTTCGCATGCTTGAACTTTGGTGTGGGGAAATACATTTCGAGTGCTTCATAGGGTTGTGTGACATTTGGTATGGGACAGTTAAAATAATCCAAGCTGGTTTGGCAGTGCTATCACCTCCACTGACCTCAGCGGACCCCCCTTTGGATATTCAGCTTTTGCATTATCCCTAGCGGTGTCCTCAGTCACATGGAAACACACTCATGGTTGTACTTATGCTTATGGTCCACAAGTGCAAAGACCCATTGAGATATAAACGGCCAGCACATATAAACAGCATCTTTTTCCTCCCCCCCCACTACTCACTCTCTATCCCCCTCTCATCTGAAGCACTTGCATAAGGCCATCCCCTGGTATGTCCTAAATAAAAACCCTCATACCTGTACTCGTTCTCACATGCACGTGGTCCTGCCCCTTCGATATTGTCCCAGATCTCACCCACACACAAACGCAAAAAGGGTCAAAACAGACTTCTCAGTCCAGGCAGATTCTAGCCTCAGCAGTCGGGCTTTATCTAAATCCCTCTCCCGGCATGATGGATTGGATCAGATCAGACACAGCCCACAAGTCCATTCGATGGTGCACTGATAGCAAATTCAGTTGATAACATCCCATATTCTGAGAGAGACATTACAAAGTCCCCTTCTCCCTGTCATTGCTATTGCAGTAGCTTTGCCATTAAAGGGAAAGAGGCTGTCTTTGGGTTTTTCACCGTAAAAAATAACAGTTGATGTTTGGAAAAGCTGCCCACATGCTGATACATTCACAGAGCTCACACAGATACAGATACTTGCACGGATGCACAAAACCGTTCATTTTTTATCATCCATTTCTTTGTTCCTCATTTTTGCTGATTTAATTTCCATATTTATTCTGCGCTCTCCTTTGTTCTCATTTTCTTTGCCTCTGCTGTTCTCCTTTTTTCCTACATCTCACCCTAACCTCCCCATTGCCCCCCCCCCCCAGTTCCCATCCATTCATCACTCTCTCCTTTCCTCCTTCCCCCTTGCTTCACCCTTCACTTCTGTGTCATTCAATCCCCTTCATCACTGTCTGCCTTCTCACATCCTTCTATCTCTTCCTCCATCCATCCCTGCTTGGCCCAGGAACAGACACATTCCTAACCTGGACTTATCTCTCATGTGGAACAGCCACTGCAACAGCAGAACCAGCTAGGCTCTATCTCAAGCAGAAGTTGGTTATTGGCTGTTTGACAGCATTCCTTCAAGCTCAGGGACGGACCGTTTAGATTAATCTGCTCAACTTCCACCTTTGTTCCGAATGAGACACACTTACTGGTCATCCAGAGATTTTTGGAATGCGTTTATTCATTTCTCTTGGAGATTAATAAAGTATCTATCTATCTATCTATCTATCTATCTATCTATCTATCTATCTATCTATCTATCTATCTATCTGTCTGTCTGTCTGTCTGTCTGTCTGTCTGTCTGTCTGTCTGTCTGTCTGTCTGTCTATCTGTCTGCACGGTAAGCTGTTCAAACCAACACATCTTTATGTTAAACTCTTGCTAAACTATTTTCAAAAGATGACAAACGTGTCAAACTACATGTCTTTAGTCACTTGACTGAGTTGTATCACTGTTACAACCAGCTTATGTTCACATAGACATACGTGCCATTCTAATGTTCATCCTCCACATACACTTTCTCTGACCTCCCTTCTTTTACCAGCCAGCTACTTTGGCTATTACATGTAATTGTCTGTATATTGTAAAGCAGTTAATAGTTTGTAGCACTAGGGGAAAGGGACGGGGGAGGTTAAAGGCATAGTTAGACATTTTTGGAAATACGCTTATTTACTTTCTTGCTGAGAGTTAGATGAGAAGATCGATGCCATTCTTATATTTGTCCATTAAATATAAGACTACAACCAGCAGCTGGTTAGCTTAGCTTAGCACAAAAACTGGAAACAGGGGGAAACAGCTAGCTTGGCTCTGTCAATAGTAACAACCCCCCTCCCCCACCAACCAGCACCTCTCATAGCTCACTAATTAATACATAATTTTGTATTCTGTACAAAAACCGACGTGGGGCTATGTGTTGGACTATTTCCTGGTTCAAAGTCAAATCAAGTCAATTAAATTTATATAGCCCAAAATAACAAATCATACATTTTCCTTTACACTTTACAATCCGTACAAAATATGACACCCTTAATCCATAGACCCCTGAGGCAACCAGCAGAGACTCCAGGAAGTTTGGGCCCAGCCAAGATATAGTCCTGTACATAACCCCGTAAAACTGTGAATTTACCTATTTCACTTTTAACAAATTCTCAGCCAGACAGAGAATAAAGCGTATTTCCCAAAATGAAACATTTTTGCTTCAAGGTGGTGCTTTTGAATTTGGCAGTGTAAAACACCATGAACACCATAAACGATGTAAGAAATGCAATTTTAAGAAAATATTAACTTTTGTGAAATTGTAAGTGACATTATCTCAAAATTAGAATATTATTATTATGATATTTTTTGTGCCAATAATCATACAGTTAAAATGCCATATTGTGTGAAAAAGGCTGGGAATTTGACTGCTTGCAGCCCGCACACGCACACTTGCAGTAATCACAGGCAAAACTGACACTTTTGCACACTTCTGCTACCAAATTTAATTTATTTTGGAGCCTTGGGTGGGGTCACACACACACACACACACATACATACACACACCCATCAAACCACTTGCTAACATAAAGGTGTGTCTTTTGTTCAATGAGGCACAGAAGAAAAAAACTGAAAATATGTCATTAGGCGGGAAGAAGAAGTAAGCTCTGCAGTGAGTGAGTGCAGTGGTATCTGTGTAAGTAAAAGCAACTGACTCCTTGGTTGTGCTTTAGTGATTAGTGTCATGAGTGCGCTCTGTCTCTGCCTCTCTCTGGCCTCTCCACAGCAACCCTCCTCTATACTGAACTCTATCTACAAAAGCCAGACCTTTATGAATGTGCAGCACTTTCATCACTTTGGATTCGCCTTTTAAGTTAACGCCAAAGGAGTTCATATCAATTTACTCGCAAAAAGGAAAGCCTACGGTGTAATCCCGTTTAGTCGGCTCAAGCAAAATTGGTTCAGCGTGAGAAATTCTTGGCAAATGTGAGGGTCTCGGTTGAAAAGAAGTTAAACAAAACAACTAAAAAGAAAAAAGGAAGAAAGAAAGGTTCAACAGCTTACAAGAATCAAAGACATTCAAAAGGAGAAACACCAGAAAACTCTTTAAGTTAACATAAGCAAGCACAATTCTCGGGTTAAAATATGTTTGACATTTGAGCTCTTTTTGATTTCTGCAATATCATACTGGAATATGACTTAATTCATTTAGTTGTTGTCACGGCTGAAAACAAAGTGTTGAAATTGTCGCTCATTTGTTTCCCACTTAAACACCATGTTACCCTCTTTTTTTTTTTACAGTAACAAGATACAACATTTTCTGCACGTGAATTGAAACTATAACCTCTTTTCCGTCGTTTTACTTTTCCACCGAAATAGAATGAAGTTGCCGCTGAGTGAGTTTCGGCTTTCCACATGCGGAAGCCAAATCTCTCTCATAGCTCTAAGGCAACTTCAGTCCAATAGCCTTGCTCTGAGGTGGATGATAACAAAACAAACTTTTGATGGTCAGGCATGGTTTGTGCTGATCTAGGCACAGCTCTCAGTCAATAAGTTGTTTTTTTGAAACCTAGTCCTAGTTTAACATGCTGCTGTTTCTCCCAGCCTAATCCAAGCTCTTATTTTATTGCAGGGGTCTTCTTTTGTGATCAAACTAAGGAAAGACTTTAAAAAGTGTGACTGAAACCTCACTGAAGACATTCTGCGCTGCATGCTGAAGGTGACAGATGAATCAGGAGGGAGAGAAAAGAGACTTCTTGGCTACATACTGACCTAAACTTAGACGTCAAGGTGGCATGTTTTGAACTTTGACTTAGACTTTTACACTGGATGTAACAGAGAGGGACCTGGTGACCTCTCTGTATATTTATGGGTTTTATGTTGTTCTCCCTATTTTTTTTTCGTAGTGCCACAAGAGTTTGAGACCAGTTTCTCTAAAAACATAACTTAAACGCTTTCTTCAATATATATATACAATAGCTGCAGAATGGGCCACAAACAGAAAATGATTATTTCTTGTTTCCCAATTTTTTCAATAGAAGAATTAAACGCACAAAATTGGGATGTTTCACCTCACAGTAGCAATACATTTTTGATTTATATGGAGTGTTTTCCGATGAATAATGCAGCTTTGCACTGTTACATTTTTGTTCACACACAATGAGAACTAAGTCTGAGTGTATTCTCTTCTACCCTCAACACTTTTTAATAAAACAAAGCCACATGTTGTCCAACGTGTTACGTAATGTGTCCTGTAAAAAGTTTTAATATCTCACAATAGATGTAAAACTGTGCCTTGTGTGTCTGTTCATATGTCACACCCTGAATCTTTATACATAATGGTCAGACTACACACACGTCTTATCTTAAACGGGCAGGTGTGTTTCCACAGTAATGCAGCTTAAAGTAATAGAACTGATTTAAAAACAACAAATGTTGAGCAAGGTTTGTTAGAGAAAAGTTAAAAAGACACTTGGATAATTTACATGAGTCCAATAAGAATCATACACCGATTCACCGAGTGAAGGAGGTTCTTTGTGAGATAGAGTTTATGTAAAGGGAAAGCTGACCTGCTGACGGTGCACTTCAATAACCTTCAATAATAATGAAAATGTCTGCTAAAGGCAAAATGAGTGGCCCCTCGTCCCCGGCTTGTAACTTCCTTGTGGATGCGTGATTACAATCTGACACCTGGTCGTTTTTATAGAGTCTCACCCTTACACCCTTCGTGCTGTTATTGGCTGAGGGCTCCACACCCACTGTGCAAAGGTTGACACCCAGAATCTTCCCACACACAGCAAAATAAGAAAATACAGGCAGAGGGCAAGGCCTCTGCAGATAGAGACACCGCCACACACATCCAGCAGGTCATGAGTGATGATTGAGATTGAGAATTATTTTTGTGTGAGTCTATACATCCTACTCAGTGTTTAAAATACAGTAATTATAATACAACAAATGGGCATACATGAACCCTTCATTAGTGCTTTGGATACCTCAAGATGACTTGTTAGATATTATCTTCATTAGCAGATGGAGATGGAGCAGTTGTCATGGAGATGAATCTGTTGCCACGTTGTTGTCTTGCACTTTCAGGACTTTTCATCTGTTTTTAAATGCTCATAGCAGCTGTTGAGCTTGCTTGTCAACAGATCCATCTCCATTACATCAAAGCCAACTTTTGCCGCTGATGAAGATCACGTGATACAAAGATCAGTAAAAAGCTAGTAAATGAACCCAGAGTTGGGATTGTTTTGTCATATCACTGTTGATTACTGACACGTACTGATACCATAACACACCACAGGAAGTGTCTATTTAGATCGCTGTGGCAACATTTTACTTAACGCAAAACAATCTGTTTTCACCTACTGTTGAACATTTGAATGTTAAAAATGTAACAATGATACATAATTGTCAATGGAAGATGTGTTTGTACCATATATATATGTACCTGAGAATTATGACAGTATGACTTCATTTAACCCCCACGTGTAAGGCTGCATGGTCCTTGCATCATGAATTGTTGTGCAGACATTCCAGTTATGCATGGTTCTTTATCTCATCGTCCTGATTGACATACATTTAATTGCCACATTTTAGACTAGAGGGCTAGAATACAGTCAAGATGTGTTGAAAGATGATTAGCTATCCCGCTGTGTACCACCCAAAGGTGCCACTTACCTCAGCCCGCACCTACGCCCCCTTCTTTCTTCACCGTTTCCCTGAGCCATATCAGATCATGGTGGTATCCCTCCAGCTACTCCATTGTGTTTTTATGGCAATATGTTGCCAATTACTCCAGAGCGATTTATTGCCTCACTCGTTGGCTTCTTCTCACACACACTGAATACCACCTACATAGCTCTGAGGAAATCATATTAATAACACACAGTATGAATCACCAAAGGCTCTACTTGTACTGCATCTTTGTGTTCAGGTTTGTTTGTGCACTCCAAAATAAAGTGGGAGAATTAATAAACTTCACTTTCACTCCTCAAGTCTGTAGCTTCATTTGATAAATGTCATTGTTTAATCACATGTTAATGGTATGATTCAGGTTTTATTTAATCAATCTGATCTTTTGAGTGCACACTACTGCTCCTACTTGTAAATCGATGATCTCAAAGCACTGAAAAAAACATCAGGAGACCACATGTTGATGATGCAGCTGAGATGAGAGAAAGTGAGTAAACATATTTGAGTGTGAGTGTTGTTTGAAAGAATTCAATTACCCATCTCCTTCTGCACATAGCGTGACAGGGCGTATTGACATTAACCTGCGGGAATGATCTGTCGAAACAACGTGCTGTCTTATCGTAGAAGGATACTGCACAGCACTCTGCTGCAAGGGCAATGATTAAAGCACTGCAACTAACAAAAGCTGTTTCTTACTGTGAAGTTAAGACAATGTGCACTACTTTTATTATATTTCAGTGTCTCTTACTGACTTCCTTGTTTATAAGACCTAAATGCAGAAGGTTTGTTACGATGCATAATTGTGTCTTCTCTGTAAATGAGTGACAGCATGATGTGCTTCCAACGTTCACAATATCTTAAACGTTCAGCTCCCACCTCAAAAGATTTCATTGCTGAGGTTTAGCATCCACCCAGCCTGCTAACTTGTGACTCAGTAGGCTGTTAGATGTTTTCATGAGTGCAACACTAATTAAAGTAACTGATATCTAAATCACTTCAGTCATCTTCTTGGCCTTGAGGCTGGGTGTGTTAAACTGCCACAATACTTCAATGGGCCTGTATGTTGATATGACAGTGAATCCTGTATCTATTACAAAAGCACCCTGGTGGTTGTAAATGAGCATGTGTTCATTTTGCCTTTGACTGCTCTTTCACGATATTGGACCTTTGCATGCAAAGGAAGGTGTGGCACTTCTGCAGTGACATTTAATCAGGGGTTTGGTACGTGATCCACCCAAATTTAAAGTCAAGACAGCAGTAGTTTCATTTACTTATCACAACAATACGTGCAAAGGTAGATTTACTCAAATTAAAGGTTTTTTTATGTCCGCCAAAGTGAAATGTGTACCAAAACAAAAATGTTAGACTTTGAGGGTATAAAACGTAATTTATAATAATGTATTTTTAAAATGTCATCATTAGTGTGGTGTAATGCACAAAACCTTGGTCATGTATTTTGATGACATGTCATTATTCTCACATTCTGTTGCTATTAGAAAGGCCTGTTGTGACATTATTATGTAATTTCCATTGGTTTATAGGAGACATCATGGTTGAGCACTCCCAAAGAAGCCCTTAGCGGTTCTTTGATGTTTCTTAAAGATTTGCTGGTTAAAGGGGTACTGAAGTGATTTAGTATTGCACTTCCATTAAGTTGGGCAATTCACACGAAGCAGATTAAAAGGAGAACAGTCAAAACTGAAACAGCAGAGCCAGAGATATCCTCACTTTTAGACTGACTTTAACTGACCCAAGCCAAGATTTTTTCCAGACTTTGCAAAGCTTCCTCATAGCCACAAAAACATTATGCAACTGTTTTCACAGGGTGAGTGGTACTCCCTGTGACAAGGAGCCACTGTGTCCGGGATCTGTGATTAAACAATCTTTCAAATTATTCTGATGGCATTCATTTTTATTCGTAGAAAACATATCTAATCCTGGTGAACATTGGTGCAGTTTGTACCTTCTGCCTATTCATCTTAGTGTTCCCAGGTGGGATCCATTCAGGTCTGTGTTTGACTCTTTTCACTACCACTTGGCGGCGACAAAGTTAGAAATGTTCAGATTGTTGCTTTAATTTTCATTATTTGTTATATTCCCTTTATTTACTTGCTGTACCCTTGAGTTCTTTAGTTTCCACAATTTACCTCAGATTAAAGTTGAATTATGTTGGTTTGATTATTCTACATGACGTGTGAAGGTACAGCTTTAACTTATCTCCAGATCAGGATCACAAATCTGCAGTGGTGGTCTAACAAATCTTGATTCTGAGCCAGAAGAAGGCTTAAAATACTATGAGAAACCAAAAGGTAATGTGATCCAACTTAAATTCGTTCTGTCTAGTCTTATCGCAGCTTATCAGGTAAAAGCATGTGAGAAAGACGTACAGGGGAATGTTGATTAAAATCCATATTCAGTTTGCAAAGCAGCACAGAGAGGAGAGAAAACACGTCCACTGTCTGTTGTGTCTGCAGTGTGTGTGTGTGTGTGTGTGTGCGTGCTGTGCAATGAGCCTGTTTTGACTTGACCACAGTATAGGCAGTCATTTGTTAATGGCAATAGAAATGGATGGTGCGTAATGCAAACTCTGGTTTGTTCTATCATTCACAAGTGTCTAGGAACCATCTCTGAAAAGTTATTTTATAACTTCATGGGAGTTCTGCAAAATTCTTAAAAGAGTTGGATTTACAGGTGTAGTTCTAGTTACTGGCGTACTTATGGCCATCACAAAGGGAAATGTTATTTTCTATTTCCTCCTTTCCTCACATTTTTCTCTTTTTCTAACTACTTTGCCAGTGGAGAATCGTGGAGAATTCCTAACAGCATGCGCTCCTCCAGAGGTTAAGGTAAAAGGGCATATTTTGTGTGTGTGTGTGTGTGTGTGTGTGTGTGTGTGTGCTGTCAATTGAAGTCTTGCAGCAGGAAGTCGTGGATGATCCATGACCTAGTTTCATGAGAAACTGGGCAAAATACAAAACACATGGCATGGAATCAATTCTGAGTGCAGTACTACCAAGCTGTTTTATTATTTTATTACTTCGATTTATCTGTTCTTCATCATGTATGTCCAACTTGTGCGGCAGTGTTTGCAGTAAGATGAATGAACTGAATGTATAAGCTGTAGGATTCTCTGTAGGATTCACACAAGCAACTCTCCATTTGTCTTTTGTTGGACCACAGATTAAAGTGTGGCGTTGGTCAGGGGAATGAGTCAGCCACGGAGGCTTTTCTCTGCTGACCAGACAACAGCGAAGCCCGGACCTGTTTCATGTGAGCAAACACACACGCAGACAAAGCCATGCTTGTGGGAGAGGCAGTTAAATCATGAGGGATGTCCCATTCCCCTGACTGCCACATTCAAGAATGCCCAGTTCTTTATTTGACCAGTGGACTGTGAGGACACAAGCTAGATTTACTGAAGACAGTTACATCCCTGACAAGAATGGCAAAAAGTCAAAGGTCACAAGCGAGAGTTAACCCTATATTCTGATCCTGCACTTTGTGTCTGTGACTACGTTGTGGCCGTGGAAACAAAGAGAAGTGTCAGATGCCGTAAATCTGGGCACCAAAACAAAATTGTTTTTCTCTCCTTTCTCTCTTAGAAAACACATCCACTGTGGCGCTCACTCTGCAAATACCTGTCTCTTTGATTGAGCTCCCTCCTTCCTTAAAATATCCTTGTTAATGTTTTTTGGTTATAGGTTATAAGTTGTTTCAACAGCTACACTTTTTTACAAGGTAGGAAGACCTCACACACTCAGCCACAGGGCTCTGAGACACCTGTGCTACATCCTGATAAAACAGGTCTTAAACTTAAGACCATAAAGATAATGCATCAGAAAGTGCATTATATCACCTTCCTCACCCTCCTTGTTCGTGTGCTGGTAAGAATCAAGGTACAAACAATATGTGGACATACTGGTGAAGCTCAACATGCTCATGCAGAGCTAAAACAGTGCTAAAAACATTTCTTTATAAAGTGTCTTTTGCATTGCAGCTGCCTGTTTTCTGATGATGTGTCAATTTGTTCAGCGGGTATGATCATCCATCATAATATCACATGTCAACGCCACCCCGTGCAGTTGGTTCTGTTTGAGGTCATGCAGCGTTTAACTATAAGGCAACATTGACTTGAGTAAATACTGAAATATCTGATTTCCAAAGAGCTGTGCACAGAGGTTATCTCAGCTCAAGTATCCATTTCCTGAATACCAGCATCGCTTAGTTAGTATCCTTGGCTTTCTCAGTAGCCTCATGCGGGCAAGACCCCTACGTTAGTTACTTCTGCTCTGGTGGTACATGTTATTGCAGAATGGCTTTAGCTAAGCCTGCATGCCCTGTTTGTCTGTGTTTTTCCTGAAATGTGATTGTTTTGGTCAGCATTATGCAAGATGCTGAACTTTAAACAGATGTTGTAATTCGTGGTTGCAAAGATTATTCATGCTCCGTCAACAAAATGGACATAAAATATATGCCTAATCATAAGTTTCTGTCAAAGGCAAGGTTTTAATGAATTGTGAGCTTATTTTTATTTTTTTTATTTTTTGGGGGGAGAAAAATATAAACAGATTGGAGCTCACTGGTTACAGGCAAACACTAGAAGCATGCAAACTACAAAAATTGGGACATGGAAAGATATTTGTTTTCCACAAGCTGTCATGGCTGTTGTGAAACTTTGAGACATATTTTCTTAAACTTTAATTCACATTGAAATACTGCAAAATAGAGCAGTCCCAGTCCCTGTGGTTATTTCTTCATACTTTAACATTATTGTATATGTTGAAACAAGAACAATAATTTTATATTTACTATTTACATTGTTGTGTTTCTTTAGTTCAATTAAACTCGACACATAGCAAAAGAAAGCATCACTGTCATAAAAGTCTTAATGTTTCCCCTCATTTACAGTTTACAGCCTTCCAAAAACAGACATTTTACTGGTTTGCTGTTTTTCCTGGGAGAAGCAGTTAAATTAATAGTTCCCCGAGTCAAATAAAGCGTCAGAAATGAATGATGTGGATTGAACAACACCATCAGGTCAAGGAGGTAATCATAAATAATTACAAATAGGTCGATGAATTAATACTCTCATTGGCATTACTCTGATTGGCTTGGATTTGTATTTTGGTTTATCTGATTCTTTTGTTCCAGACAAATTTACTCAGTGTGTCAGGAGAGAAGCAGTGAGCTCAGTCTGGCAACTGACAGTTGGAAATGCTAATCCTAGCGCATGAAAGAGGCCCGGCAGTTCACTGAGCGAGAGGCCCGCACCAGCTTGTTTACAGCGTGATAATCTGGAGCGGGCATCTTGATTGTTTGCTGGCAGAACATCAGCAGCCGTGCCGTGACTCCTGGGCCACCCGACAATTACATTGGCCTCTTATCTATATGAATAGCAGGCCTAATGACAGATGGATGGAGTATAGTTACAACAACAAAAAGCCCACTAGCAGAAAGTACCTTTAAACTAAGGTGTTCCCTCAGTAAACTCAGTCTGGGTAATAGCATGGGGCTGGAGTGGAACTGAATTAGGTTTTGCTTTAAGTGATGCTAATCACCATTAAAAATATGTTTTATAATGGTGGTGAAGACTGCTGTTTGATTTTGTTCCCAAATACAATCTGGTTATTGAAGGGCTTGTAACATTGGTTTAATCATTTTTGAATGGGCGCAACATCAAAGCAGAAACAAGCTGTGAGCACAACACTGACATATTACCACCTTTTGCGTTGATAGCAAAATTGGTAGCCAGTAGTTACATCATTTGTGCTTCCAGCAGATACATAACAACATTATCAAATATTTGGAGTAATGTTTGCTGAATGTAAGTTCAATACTGACTTCCCATTTAGCTCTGTTTTGTTCTCCACCCACTACTGCAGGAATTATCTGGCTCCTAAACTGGTAAATGTTCCATTATGTTTACCAGCTAGTTGCTAACTTTTTGTGTCTGTCATTTGGAGCAGAGAAGGTAGTGTACACTGGGTTTTTAGAGCTTTTTAGCATGAAACTGCTGCGTGCTGTGGTCGACAGCAACGCTGGTGCAGTGAGAGCTGAGAGGAACTGCCTTAGTACACATAAACATTTGTTTCTGTTGGCATTTGTTTTCTCTCTGCTTATGTTGGGCAGTTTCAAGCTCACGTTGTGCCATTCTGGCAATCAGAATGTTCATAAGAGACTCAGAGTCACTCACAGCCTACGTTGTAGCTCATTTCAGTTCTGCGGGTTAGCAGTGTTGGCTCAAATGGACTCCCTCCTTCTGTATCTTTTTGCCCGTTCTTCTCCCCAATTTAGAAGAACCAGTTCCAAGTTGTTTTTACTGCTAACCGACACCCCTGGGAGGCTGTGGACAGCCAGCTGGTTCATGATCTGTGTGCGGCTCTCAAGGATACTCATGTACCTTATAATATTAGAATAAGTGCCTCATGGTATAAGTATAATTTCACTTTAAATTCCCCTCCAAACGCCAACTTTGTTGCTCAGTAATTGTCATACTGTAACCTGTTAGAATAGACACACTGCAGAAAGTGCTTTGCAACCATGGCTTTACTCAAAGTTGTAGATATTTAGTACGACAGTATACGGACAGAGCAAAATGTTTCCCACGAGAAATAAGTGCCATGCATATAAAATGAGGGTTAATTGCTATTACTAATTGTTTGGTGATTCACCTCTGAATGACTTCCAGCAACCTTATTAAATGCCCCCCACAGACAATTAGCAGTCGTTTCGACTTTAAGCCCAGCAGGCCAAGAGTTTGATTAATTAAATACAGAGGAGATTCTCCCTGTATCCTGAACAGATGTTTTCTGAGTCATGTGCTTCCTCAGAACCAGGAGACTTTAATCAGCACCATCTGATAAAGAGTTGCTGGAGATTCTTGTCCAATTATCATCTACCTTGAAGCTACACATTTTTCCACCAACAACACACTGAGTTTATTGCTGTCATTTCTATTGAGGGATCTTGAAGACTGATGCATTCATGTTTGTAAAAAAACACATTAAGGTTTGCCAGATGTGTGCGTACAGGCAGCATAAAACAGGCTGCTTGTGTTCTATAATTATCCTGAGTGCGTACGGTTGATGCTTAAACTATTTGTATATGACTTTTTGAGAAAGAAAGAGACAGGTAGCTCCACCTCAGCTATTAGATCATAACAGCTTTGACCTCCCATAATGGGGAAAGATAAATGATACGTTCCTACGCATGTGTTTAAAGTGGGATTGCCTTTCATCTCCTGATGGTACTGTGCCAGGAAAGATTCTCACTGTGGGGTGTAATGCTCCGAGCTATAAGCCCAAACATGTTTATTTATTTTTACAATTCAAAAGAACCTTTTTTTCCCTTCTCTATCGCCTACTCTTTCTTCCCTCCCTCTCTCTCTCTGTCATTAACTTTATGGGAATTTCCATGGAATTCTTTTGTAATATAAGCAATTGTGTGGGATGAGGAGCGATTTGAAGGGGAGTGATGCTTTTCTTGGAGAAGCAGGGGTTAAATGATCCCATCTCTATTCATTCACCATGTTTGTCATTCGAACTGTGCCCCTGCTAGTGATGACATGGGAACATCTGGATTCCACTCTCGCAGGGAGTAATACCAAATAATGTAGAATTATTCAACAGCATCCAAACATTTGTGTACTTGAACTGATCAGACAATATAACAAATTAACTTCCTGGCAAACTCTCTTCTCTTCTCTTCTCTTTGTCTTCCATTTCAAAGTGCTTTAGATTTTTGTATTCCTAGATGCTGGTAGAGGACCTGACATACACTTAGTCTCCAGTGGTAGAGGAAGTATTCAGATCCTTTACTTAAGTAAAAGTGGCAATGTTATTACCTAATTGTACTTAAAGTATAAAAAGAAAAAGTACTCATAATGCAGAAAAATGGTGAGTGAGTTTTATACTATTAAATATGATAGGACCATTATTGGATTGTTTATGCTGACGCGTGAATGTTTAAGTAGCATTTGGTTGGTTGGTTGGAGTGGAGCTAATCTTTTTAAACTATTTAACTATTTTAAAATAGAAATACTGAGGTACTCAATTTGTACTAGAGTACAGTACTTACGTGAATGTTCTTAGTTACCTTTAACCACTGCCAGTCTCTTAGTTCTTGTTTTCAATAACTTGCAATACATCCTATGTAAGTGAATAATGTGATTCCTCCTGTTTCCTTGTATGCTAACAATTCGTATCAGCATTACTGTTAGTATTATCTAACTTAATCTTGATGTAAAGCATATTTTTCCACTGGGTATTAAATGTGCTATATATCTTGCCTTGCATTTCCTCTCTTGTTTCCCCACTATAATCCAACTATTCTCTTCCCTACTCTATTTTCCTCCATGCGAGCCTGTGCTCCAAAACAGTTACCCTGGCCCCAGAGCCCCACATGTGTAAGGGGATATCTCCTCAGTCAGCCTACAGCAGGGAGCTCAGTGAGCGACGGTGCTGCCCCAACACACTGTAGGTGAAGCAGTTAGAGGGAAGAAAAGAAAGGGAGCAAAGATATGAAAATATCATCAGAGGACAGGAAAGCAGCTTGATTTCAGCTCCTGATATCCCAAAGTAAATAATGTGCACATTCTCAAATAGCGTGCACACACACACACACAAACCCTTCTGGCATCTGTCTTGAGTATTAGGGGTATTACTGCTTGGCTGCACATGATGGCGATCAACCCACAATGCAAATATTGTCCTTGTGTATTTGGAGTTGTCAATCCCTACTTTGAAAGCAATGTGTTCCAGTTGGGGAATATGTGTTTAATCCACGCAAGAGCAATAATTTAAAATACGACTAACCTGATGAGATGCTGAAAAATTAGGCTTTTTGTTCAGCTCACTGGTAAAAAATGCTGTTATGGTGAAAAGTTCCATTTGGGTGGCACAAATCCCCTGTCAAACACAACTGTTTTAAACTTTGTGCAAGTCACACACATAAATGTGAACATGACTGGAATGTAGTATTAGCACCTTGGCTTTAGCCAAAGTCAAATACCTCACCAATAAGCACAATTGCCCCTCATCAAAAGCTGGAAATACTTCACATTTATAACAGTAAAAGTGGAAGTGCATGTGTGCGTGTTCTTAGACCAGTCATGTCACACAGTGGTATGAAGTAAAAACATTATCCAATATCCAACATTGTTGTTTTTAATGAATATTTTAATTGGATGTTGTTTTCTAGTTCTACGTGACTTGGCTCCTTGAATATTACATAATCAGACGGCATCACTTACTGTATTTATTTGGATTCATTTGAGATTTTTGCAGAAATGGAGACCCAATCATTTTCCTCTTCTAAATCTATATGGATATTCATCAAATGTAAAACAGCCATAAAAGACATATAACTCTTTATCTACATTTTCATATATTTGCTCATCGTCAGCGCGTCACAGAGGTATAAGTTGGTTTCGTTATTTTACAACTGGAGGAGGATGTCAAGATTACATGTGTTCAGATAAGGAAGGTTCTGCAGCTGTGTTTCCAGACTGAAAAAGCAAACAAATTGAGAGTCTACGGGAGACTGACCAGACAAGGCTGCGGTGTCTATTTTCACAGGTTTTGCCTTTAGGAATGCAAACAGCGTCTCTGCATTTCAGCTGGAACATTCAAGAGAATATTCCAGTACATTTGAGCGTTGTGGGATAAAGACGTCACATAAGGAAATCAAGTTAACAGTGAAAGGAATGTGATTAAATGATTATGTTTAATTCTATTATCACTTAATAATGGGTAATGGGTTGCAATTATAATCCTCAGGGTGTTTGTATGATTTTTGCTTTAACTTCTTCTTAACAATACACTGACTAAACAGGTTATTCTCTTCTTTGGCCCACTTTTTTTAAATAAAAGACCAGTTGGGTAAGGTAGTGACGTGATAAACCGTACACTCTTCATTGTGTCCGTTATCACTGCGGAACAACGCAATGACTAGTTAATCATAAACACTCTCTGTACACTGTAGCTTGTGTCTGTCTTTGCTTTCTGCCTGAGTCCCTGCAGGCAAACAGCCTCGCAGAGCTATTGCACTTTGGACTGCCATGTTTGTGTGTGTGTGTGTGTGTGTGTGTGTGTGTGTGTGTGTGTGTGTGTGTGTGTTGTTCAGACAAAGATCTGCAGCTCCCTCTAGTGAGCTGTTTGTGTTCCACCTGTCGGGGCTTGTGCCTGCCAACAGGTGCCGAGGGCCGGACTAGTGTTTCCTGCGGGTTATTTCAGTCCTGTCATTTAGTTTACAGCTCAAAAAACACATATAAATGTGCACTTCCTTTTTAATTTATATTTAATTAATAATTAAATTAAAGAGGAATCAACAGAAGATATATTTACAACAGAGACCATATATTTTTTGATTTGAGTTGTTTTTTGTACCTTCCAGGCAGCCATTGGTTTCCATTATGTTCACTATTGTGCACAAATCAACTTACAAAATAAAAACACACATTTCATACTTAAAGAAGGTGGGTAGTAATGTGGGATTTGAAGTGCATCCAATTAAATATGGCAGCAAGCGGAAATACCAGGAATTCCAGGAGTCAGTGATTTATCTAATCAGCCCCACGTCTCAGGGGGTCGGTGTAGCGGTTCTGTGTGGACGATAAGCACGAGGAGACGTTACCTGCTGGTTTCCCCCCTCCAGCTCCACATGTTTGAGCTCCCAGAAGCAGCGCATGGTCTCCACCTTCTCCAGGTGCCGGTAGAAGGCCAGTCGGCCCAGACGAAGGCTGTTGCTGCGGTTGCGGATGGCCTTCAGCCCCTCCATCTTTTCAACGATGGGGGACATGGGTATCGGTGGGGGTACGGCAGACGATAGTTTTCCATTCTTCTTGCCAGAAACAGACTCATTACACAGAGTCCTCTTGTCGGACCTGAAAGGACAAGAAGCGTTTTATTAACCCTCATCCTTTAAAACACATATTTTCAGTCACCATCAACCCATCAGCACTGAAGTTGTGCTGCTGAAATGATTAGTTAATCTACTGATTTGGATAATTGATTATTCTTTTATGACTCAATAACGTTTCAGCTCCTCAAATGTGAGAATCTGATGCTTTTTCTGGTTTAAATGTTTGTAAATGTAAGAAATTTGAGTTTTGAATGATTGAAGCTATTTGAAAGCATCAGCTTGCACCTTGGGCTTCTGGTTAATTGTGACATGTTTCAGTATTTTCCAACTTTTTGTAGAAACTAAACTATTAGGTTATTAATTAGAAAGTATAAAAACTGCTGCAGCCATATTAATATATTCTACCAGCGTATGTTATTTTTTAAAATCATAATTAGAGCTCAAAGAGTTTCCATTACCTTTGTGCAGCCCCTTTTGCTTTTCTGTGTCTGTGATAGTTATCCTTGTGTTTAAAAGCTATTTAACGACATGTCCTTAAACTGCAGGAAACATATCAGCATTTATCTCTTCTCTTTCTAGACGGAACAACCCCAGCTCTGATCTACCCAGATGAGCAGTGCACTCTCTTATCCGGCCCTGCAGAAGTCCAGTAGTTGCAACAGTATCTCAGATCCAAACTGGATGACTGATGATGTGGTGGAGAAATCTGCCCTGATGCCTGCTGGCGACAGCTGGCTTTCTGCTGCGCTCTACCTGTTGAGCCTCTGGGGGAGTCATGGAAGATCACTGAGGATATTTATACCTCCAGAGTGTAAATGTCCTGCCTTTGCTTTGACAATTACAGAGGTCAGAGAGGGGCTGTAGTTTCAGCACGATCATGAGCCACTGATGCAGACTGCATGTACCAGCCAGGGATGTTCTTCAGCATCAGGGTAGGATTTCAACTCCAGTGCTAAAACCCAAAGAGTGGCCAGGGCTGCACCTGTCACTGCTCCTTATGTTGGCCTTTTTACATTTGGTGATTTATGTGCAGTTGACACAAATTCAAATCCTATAATTGTTTTGTTACACTGCAGATGCACCAACTGTGCAGATACATTATACTCATCCTGTTATATTGGTAATTAAAAAGGTAACAAAATGCATGCACAGGGTGGAAGATTATATAAATTATCACGTTCATGACAATTTCATAATATTACCAGAAGCCAGATGTACCTTGCAGACCACCATTATCATTACATTATCATTTAATTTAATGGTCTGTTTTGCTGAAACTGAAGTAGGTGTTTTGAGCCAAAGTCACCAGATTCTTTTCCAAACTGAAACATGTTAATAGTTCAACAGCACAACTGCAAATGCTCTTATCCAAGATTTATACTATTACTCCACTGGATTACAGTGTATAATTATGATGTAAATAATTAATGTATTTTTTGATTCACTACATGTATCTGAGGCTTATTTTACAGATTAAGATTCTACAGCGAACACAAGAAATCCACAAAATGTTGGTGTTCAGTAAAGATCTTTTCTCTAAAATGTCAGTTTTTTGAGAAATAAAGCCTTGTTGCTGCTTGAGCCTCTGAATCTGACATGTGTTTCTTCTACCTGTTGATGCCATCCACTACTCTGAGTGCACAGGACCCCCAGTCTGTCATTCCTGATGCACAGAACAATAATTCAACACTTTAAAGAAAATTCTACACAATGATGTTTAACTACATTTCACAAGTGATACATGTGAACTTTAAAGTTCTCTGAGACAAATTACAAATGCAGGTGTTTTATTTGTGTTCTTCTTACATTTATGAAATAGTACTTTTACTTCATAAAACATGAGCACTCACTGGGAGACACAGCAGTTGTCCGACCTGACCACCACCCGGCCTGTTTCTTTAAATGTGCTGCTTTGAAGAGGGCCTTTCAAGATCTCTCATGCCTGTTTTGACCATGTCGGCTGGGACGGAGGCAGTTCACAGCCCTGGAGAGCCCTGATGCCCCTGGGAGGCTGGGTGACCCTGGGTGACTCACTTTAATGGCCTCTATTTTAGGTGCTCCATAGTGCCAGATGGGGGTCAAGGGGCACACTACCACCAGAAATGGAAATCTGTTAGGAGGCAGGAGCTGTCACAGTGCTTGTTGCCAGGCAGACGGGAATTAAAGTGGTTTTTCACCGTGGTCAGTTTGACTGACCGCAGGTGTTGCTTGAACCCGTTACATAAGGGTATTGGATGTGGTATGTGGCTGTGTTTTATGTGTGCTAGTAGCGAGTGTGTCACTGTCCAAGCAATGCTGTAGTTTGTGTATGTTTGCTTTGCTTGGCGGCCCCCTAGGTAATCCCCCTCTATTAAACAGCAAGGGGGTTCCTATCTGTCTTCTCCATCATAATCCCCCCGTGTAACTGATAGGAAGAACCGCATGTGTCTCATAACTAAAGTAAACTAAACCCAAAGTAGCAATGAATCATGGAGACCCTGAGGACTGTTCGAGTCCTCTGTATGTTTAGATGAGCAAAGAGCCGGAGAATAAAAAACAGGGAGGGTCCACATCGTTCAGACCCCCCTTAAAATGCCAAATGTGTGACAACCGCAAAGTGATGAGAGGAAACATCACTGTTAAAACCTGTCGCATTACATATCCCAGAATCTATTTATACTGGCTCTCTGTGGGCATTGAAGGAATACGAAAAACCATATGCTCGATAATTGTTGATTATGACAATAATGGTAATTGGAGGCGACACCCTCAGGATGTTTTTGGTAATGTAAAATGATTTCCCCATGTTCGGGACTTTGGCCAAATGCTGTATCAGAGTCTATACATAGCTGTGGGTTTATTGTAAGAGGGTAATTGTATGAGGTACAAGCTGGGGACAATGGAGAGCTTTTAAAAAAAGACAGATGGTAGCAACAGGTGACAATGCAACACTCCTCTGTGTCACTCTTCTTTATGTCTTTAAGGACACAATATGGCACTGCGGTTATAAAGTGTGTCATGAGAAAATATACTGGTACTAATCAGAAAAATGTAATAGATTAGTTTTTATCCTGGCTTAGTTTAAAGACTGGAAGCAGAAGAAAACATGAAAGCTGCCTTCAAACAACTCCTATTTTTGTGTATTTACACATCGTATCTGGTGTATTTTACACTTGTAGAAATAGAAAATGTCATTTAACGTGCAGTTAACTTACGTAACTGTGCCATTTCTTGATAATCAACACCTGTTTGAAGATGTCAGATGTCAAAAAGAGAGTTTTGGATTTGTTAGAAAGTGTATTTTCTTTACACTTGCCAGAGGATAGCAATTTTTAAGTTAAGCTATCGTAAACATGTCTTACAATAACCAGCACAGAGAGTCAAGTTCTCCCCATTCAAACTTTCATGTAACACATTCTAAAAAGAAAATCCAGAAACGATCTGAGCTTCTGCTTCGTGTCTCTGCCGACAGATACACGGACTTTGCAGTGGCTCTCAGCTAAGATAACATAAGTGGCGAGGCGAGACGCACAGTCTGCTGCCAGCATGTTTGCTTGTGTGCGTGCATCCATGTATACAGTGCGCACTTATTTAAAAGTGTGGAAGTAATCCCAGGCCTAGCTCTGCTAGGCTTTGTTTGTTACATGTGATCATGGTACAGAAACAGCAACAGGGCAGATTAGGGGCCTTTTCTAAGTGTCTGGTCCCAGGCGGCCTCAGTAGGAGGGGCGGCCTCAAATGGACACTTAACCCCAGGGTGCAATCTCTCTCTCTCAGGGGCCTCTGCTGTCCTGGTTTAGTAGTCGCATGGAAACATCCATCAAAGCCTTTAAACCATAGGAATGTGGGGGAGGTGTTTCTGAGTGTTTGTGTGAAGAAGAGAATAGAATAGTACAATATCATCCAACCAAATATGTCTTTGTTTTCAACTCATGCAAAGTAAGCAGCTTTCAAATATCTAAAACAAGTGTGGATCTCCACACTCCCTCTGCTGCTGACACACTGTTCAGCTGCAACCTCCTTCACCAGAGAGAAAAAAGAACATATTTCCCAGCCCAGAGAATACTCAAGTGACAGCAGCCACATTTCAAATTAATAGGCATCAAATTAACCCAGTTGACTGCACAACACGATAATATCAAGTGATCAACAGGTTTATTTTTCTCCATCTAACCACCACATTCCCTCTTTCCCAGCCGGCCAGCTCACTGCAGCTCTCATCGCAGCCGGAGCCAAGCCGTGATCAAAGTATCACCGCCGTTGCTCTCAGGGAGCGTCCAATGCAAATAGTTGGACTAAGGTTGTTCTGGCAGGACAGGGCCAAATTGTCAACAAACCCGCGCGACCCTGAAATGAGGTATATGGATTGGAAGTATATGGATACAGAAACATCCCCTCCAATCCTTCACACTGACAAACAACTTAGCAACCTCTGCAGAAGCCTGTAACTGTAGAACTTCCACTTCCATTTCACCAAAAACAAAGCAGAGCCCTTAATTTAGTCCACAGCAGACAGAGTTTCATTCTGCTTTGCACCGAAATTATGAATCAGCAATTAAATGACTCTCCCTTCTTTTTTTTATCTGGAAAAATAGATGCTCAGTTTGTTGAGCTAGTGCACATAAATCTACTTAACGACCCTGACAGTGTTTCGGTGTTATAATAGCAAAATAAAGACATCATGTTGTTTTGTTTTGGTCTTTACATATTCAGAAAAGTTCAACATAAACATTAAAGCCGGGTTAAACGTGTGCTAAATAAATCAGTGTGCCGGGTAACTTGACAAGTGGCACCTTGCTCTGGGGGTAACTGATACCACCGGAAAAAAGAGGTGCTAGAATTTAAAACACGGTCATTATGCAAGTTTAAGATTGCTCTGCATTTCTGAAGAATAACACCAACAGTCAGTGCAGGCAGGTCAGAAATGTCTCTAACGATGCCAATTAGAGAAATATGCAATCATTCTTTCATACACACAAGAGCTTTGCACGTCTCTGCACAGTAAAAGTAGACGAGAAGACTCACCCTTGGTAGTTGGGCACATTTGCAATCACCAAAACTTTCTTCTCCTTTCCTCCCATGTCTCTCATGGGTGTGATGGATTCTGTGTGTCCAGGTTTCCTCTGTTCCTCCACTGGTTTATGTTTATTAAGTCCTGGTGCTGGATGATCTCTTCCTCCCTACGCAGACCAGGCGGCGGCCGGGGCAAAGTGATCCAGTGTGAGAGACAGCTCAATGGGAAGCTCGGGCTGCTTGTGGCTCTCTGCAGTGGGAGCCACAGACGCCCAGGGATAAGCACCAGGGGGTTGGGGGAGGTGGAGGGGGATCGGGGGGTGAGGAGAGGGAGAGGGAGAGAGGGTGTGTGAGTGGTGCAGAGGGGAGGGTTTGCTCTGGGACCCAGGGACCACAAGCAGGGACAGAGCGGAGGAAGTGTTCCAGGGAATGTAGCTTGTTATAATGGAATGAGTGGCATGCCAGGGTGCCATGTGTCTCTGCAAGAGGAGGGATGATAGACTGAGAGAGTGGGCGAGATACAGCGTGGGGGGGTCAAGCGGCCGAACTGAGCAAGGAGCAAAGATACAGATAGGGTTTTAAAAAATGTTCAGGCTTCATCAATCTTTCATTAATGGTTAGTTTAGCTGCTTTATCTGACAACAGGGGTGGGGTGTGTTGGCTGAGAGGTACAGCTGTGTGCCTATCAACCAGCAGGTCAGGTGCTTGACCCCGGATTCCCCCGGTCACCTCCCCACATGGAAGTCGCTTTGGATAAAAGCATCTGCTAAATGCATAAATGTAATGTAATGTAACAGATAACAAAATATATGTATCTACACAACATAATCACTCATTTCAATTATTATCAATCCAAAAAAGGTAATTTAACACAATTACTTGTGTTAATCTTGGAATCTTAACACTACTGTGCCATAATCACTAGAACAAATAAATCATTAACCATTAAAACTATAAAAAGCTATAAATGCATGTTAAACCAAAGGAAACTTACACATTATACACATAGATCAAACTATTGGAGGGATGAGGCCTTGACATGAGGTTGGCCAGCTTCTTTGTTCTCCACAGGAAGGTTACTTTATGTAATCACACATATAACACCGACCTATTATTAACGCATTAGACAATAGGATTTTACACATCCCATAGACACGGGGCATATGGGCATCCATTATAGTCCAATATTCTCTCTTCTTTCAGCTCTTTTTTGGTCTCCACCCACTCCTGCAGGGAAACATTTAGCTCTTTAGCCACTAAATGCTGCATTATGTTCCCCAGCTTGCCACTCACTGTGTGTGTCTGTGGTGTGGTGCTGGGCAGGTGGTGTGCAGTCGCTTTTCTGAGCTATTATATATAGCACAGAGTCATCTGAGCCATTGTTCATATATAAATATCTGTTGTAGCTGTCATCTTTTTTAATCTGATTAACCAGGATGAACATTTGTAATTTAATTTAAATATAAATCAGTCTACTCAGTGAATATTCTATGTTCATGTATCTCTACAACATAAATAATAAATAAACAACCTGGTAGCTGAATGGTTAAGCACATAACCAAACGGTCCACGCGTTGAAAGCGTCTCTTTCACCATATTTCCGGTCTCTCATCTCACTCAATATTTTTCTCACTCAATATTCTTCACGAATTGAATAATTCAGTAAACTGATTAGTAGCTAGGAGTAAAAATTTGCCAACAATAAACACACGTTTCTCCCGTGCAGCAGCCTTTCACAGGATTGTCTCATTATCGTCTCGTGTATTTATCACCATCATCTGTTGTTGTCTCAACCTTCCCATTAGTGAGCTCCATCTTTACTCGTCGCCCTGACACTGAATACTCTGTCACTCCTCTGTCGCCCCCCCCGCCCCTCTACCTTCTCTCTCGGTGCTAATTGGTGGCACCGGTGCCTGTTGCTGTAGGGTTTAACAGTGCTTTACATCAGTGCAGGAGTGTGCACGGAGTGTGACACATGTTTGTATTTGTCCTATATTTAGCTTCCAGTCAATTAGATCATCTTGGGACAATAGTAGTGTTTGGCACAGGAAGTATGTCACAGAGTCAATGTTGTAACAGCACTCAACACTCAAAGCTACGGTTTCTATAAACAGCACCTAAAAAGCAACATTCTGTGTTATGACTGTACAATTCTTTACCTGTGAATACCATGTTGTTAAAAGTAAATGATAAAACAGAAAACAGTGGTCTGGTTAAAACCGAATCTTTCAAGTGCCACAAAACAGCCGTTTCATCGATATAAACACTAAAATACCACGACATACCAAAAGACCCTGCGTGTGAAGAGCAAAATGTCCCTTTAATAAAGTTGATATGGTGGTCTACTACATTTCAAATTGAATTTATTGATGCGGATAAGTTGACAACTAGGTGTTAAAATCCTTTGTAGAATTCTTTAAACTGCTCTTTTCAAAAAAAATGTTCTTCAAAACAATAACTAGAGAAAAAGCATTAAAAAAGTAAAGGAAACTACAAAACGTGTGTTAGATACTTAAAGCCACTCATGCATAGGTACCATGCGGCGTACGGTGAGGTCAGATTGAAGAGGTGCGTTTACTGTGAAGTATTTTCAGACTAATATGTTGCGTAAACCGTCTGGTATGGTTGCGGCAGAGTTTTAAAGATGTATCATGTCACAATGCTTGCGAGGGCCACTGACATCGCCTCAAGTGTAAATCTGTCTGGCGCTGACTGCACGCGAGCTGCGCAACAAAAGACTCACTTTGGAGGCTGGCGGTTGACACACTGTACACTTGACACAGATTTCCAGGGGCCGCACTTAATCTCACGTGGAATCTCAATCAGGAAGGGAGATTCCTTGATGATCCCTGAGAAGGTCACAGCTGTGAGGACACACAATGAGGCTGGCGTGCCAGCTGACCACGGTGGCTCGGCTGCAGGGGCTGCTTCCCTCAGCTGACTGCATTGAGGGCACCTGTGCTTGCCTTGACCTGAGGTGCATTCATGGAGGATGGTGGTTGTCAACACGGTACACTGATATGATCTCATGTCTAGAAATCTGCAGCACATTTATGGTTCTGCAGCCCGACTACAGTCAAGTGATGACGGAGTGGTAACTATATAGACTGGCAAACCGGGAAGGCCTTAGAGTTTCCTGGAGTGAGAGTTGATCCTCCATGCTGGAAAACCAGATGCTGTGTACATTGGTTGCTGGATTATCATGTACTACACGAGAGGTGCAATCCTAATAAATAAGTATTTTATTACTTGATATTGTGAACAAGATACAAACCAGGAGCCGACACTCTTCTGTCAGCACCAAGCATTCAGCTATAGCAGCGGAGGACTCACGTGCACTTTACTTCTTTTTACACAGATTTTACTTGTGAGCCATATTCAAGACAAAAGTGAAATCACTTTCTGATGAACAATAGTAGCTCGTCTGTCTCCGAATTTGCTATTCCAACGTTTACAACTTTCTAAATTGATAACCAGTGGTCACAAATTAACTACACAAACATTGCATCATTATAATTAGATGCCACCTCTGTATCTATATTAATACTTGTTGTTTTACAAATGCATATATGTATTTATAAAATGTCTGTAATTGGCTTCGAGGTGAAAGCACCTTGACCATTCAGTTAAACTGTCGACAAAGTTGTTGACCATGTACGGTACATATTCTGTAGCAGCAACATCAGATGTAATTCTGCAAATAAGAGCATGCAGTTACAAACAAGCTCTCTGACGTATGTTTATGTGATCAGCTAAATAGCTGGAGAAATCTGAGCAAACTGGTACACGGTGTTCACTCTCTGTTGGTTCAAGCTGGGCAGCTGAATCGCTCCAGAATCTGTATCAAGTACGTGACACCTTATTTAATTGCATCTAAGGGGATTATTTAGTCTAGAGTCATGCAATAAAATGAGGTCAGTATTGTGAACATGCAGCTAAGCTAAGCTATCTGGTGATGCATCATGAACTATTCACAGTGGTACCGTCCATTCAGACAGATATACACACACCCGCACACACTCTGTACATGCAGATACAGACTTGCACTCAGTCACCTGCCATGTGTCAACACCCCCCCCACCCCCACCCCCACCCAGTTTTGTTATATTAGCAATAAATCAGATGACTCCATGTAATGTGACCAAACAGAATAATCAGTGGAGCTTTTTAGCTTCTTTTATCTCATAGTTTTGGTTTCGCTGCAGCATTTTCTGTATGGTTCAGTCTCGACGCTCCATTAAACCACATTGTTTCCAGCAGCAGAAGGCCGACAGATGAAGTTAGAGACAAACTGGTAAAGAAAGTGGAACATTCAGTAGCTAAAGATACAGATATGTTTCTCAGGATTTGGTGGAGACCAAACCAGAGCTAAAAGAAGAGTTCAACACAACTCCAAATAAATGATAACTTTGCTTCGTGTCTGCTAAATGTGTAAATAAGTAACTGTTTGCTAACATGTTAACTATAATAACTTTATATGGTGATAATATGTCACATGTTGGAAAACAACAAAGATCGACACCTCATGTATGTGAGTCTGGAGGTGGTTAGCCTAGCTTAGCATACAGGGAGATACAGCTAGCCTGGCTATGTACAAAGATAAAAAAAGAAACCTACCATCACCTCTTACACTCGCTAATTTACACAAATCCTGTTTCTTTAATTGGGATACAAACAGAATTGTAAGCTACGTTAAGCACTCCATACTTAAACCTGCACTGATAGATTTGGAGGAGGCAGCAGAAACATCACGTATCACCATTTCAGTTGATACGGTGAACCTGTTGGCAAACACAGTTAGCTTAGCTCTATTTTTGGTTTCTACCCACTCCTGAGGGAAATGTCTGGCTGCCAAATGCTCCGCTGTGTTCACCAGCTAGTCGCTAACTGTGTCTGTCTGCTGTCTCCTGCTGAGCAAGAAGTGGACAGTTAAGTTACTACTCCTTTTATTAGCTCTAAAACACAAAGTAAGGCCACCACCAGTGACCTGTCAAGCTCTGTAACCTCTGGCTACGTCCAAGAACTCAGACTCCTGAGGACAGCTCAGGGCCGGGATCAAGTTATATTCAATGTCCCATTAATTCATGTTCAGTACAGGTAAGCTGTTAGACCTTGGCTTTACACCGACATCTTACATTGTTGTTGAACAAGCAACTCGTCACATGGGATCTGTTTCTCTCTCTCTTATTCACCTGATTCACACTCCTGTTTTTCCAGCTGAGGCGTCTGGTGTCGCGGCAGCGTGCTGGCTTTAGGGGATACGGGCCTTTATTTGTTTAGTAATTGTAAACCTTGGCCTCTGAGAGTTTTAACTGTGAGTCTCGGGCATTAGGGTGTCCTCCATGTGCCTGTTGAAGGACAAAGGTAAAGTAAGTTAAACAATGTGAAATACCCCCACACATACACCCTCCTCATCCCTATGATAAAATGATAATTCCCTATAGGTTCCTCAGTATGATCTGGCACTTTACTCACTTTTTTTAAACTTTACTTTTCACATTGTCGTTTGATGCTAATCTACAAATATGTATTATATCCACTTTAAGCCTGCATCAGTAAATGGGGCAGGTGTGAAAGGTGTGGAAGTGTACCAGCCATGGAGGATGAGAGTCTATCGAGTCGCATCATTATAAATAAAGGACTGCAGTGTTTTTGGAGGGTCACACGTAAAAAGGGATTAACGGCCAAGCGTATGTAAGTGTCGGACCCCCCCAAAAGTTTATTCTCACACAGTAGACCTGTGTTTGCCGCAGCCATCCTCATCGTCTTGCTAACAAATAACATCAAGAGAGTATAAGCTTGGTGTAAATATAATTTAGATGAGAATTATAAGATGCATCACATGCAGTGGATAAAGAACAAAAGATCAACATACAAATAAGAATCTACTGAATGGTAACTACTATCCTTAACATAACAAAGAAAAAAACAAGTTAAAAAGTAAAAAGTAAAGTTTTTATATACATTTATTTTTAAAAAAGAGCAATATTAATATTGACCAACCAATAGGTGTCTTTTCAATTTACATTTTTTGTCACATAGACTCACCACATAAACTGATGGATGGATGGAGCTGCAGGGGTGGAGCTGCAGGGGTGGGCCTATGGCAGCACGTCCCTCTGGCTCCCTTTAGTGGAAGACATGTTAAACCCTCTCTGTCTGCATGTGCAGCCACCAAAACATTATGCTGCGTTCCAAGCTCCTCGGACGGTCCCGTTTCCCGAGTTGGGAATTTGTTTTTCGACTTTGTTGGAGTCGTAATGTGGAAACAACATGGACACAACAGAGAAGATGTGTTGTATTTTATTGTTCAGAGAGCTCCACAACACAGAGCCAGGGATCCCCTGATATTTGGTAAAGCATCTGGGTGATGGGTTGATGGGTAAGATTCATGTTGTTATCCAAGTGTGCTGAAACAGTTTGAAGCTTTTACTAAATCCCAGACTTGTTGCTGCACCACTACATTCCTTGAAACCACTCAAACATTGCTTTACTGGCTTGTTATCAGGGTTAATAAAAACTGTGCAATCTAATTTAGGCCACTCTATATGAACAGCAACTAACGGTTACAACTAATAACATATTGCAAAACAATGATATGCAATATGTGAAGGAATAAAACGTTTCTCTGACTTTTGAAGTTGTTCCGATTTGACGGCACATTCATGTGATTTTCTTTTTCATATGTTTTGAAGATTTTATATTTATAACATATATTTTTAAAAAAAAAACCTTATTCAGCTAAACATTTTCTTCTTGAGCATTTAGTAGTTGTATGCCTTCTTGGAACTAATTACAAATCTGAAGTCTCTTGAGTGTCTCTTTAGTTTCTTACTGTTCCTTTTTCCCTTCTGCAAGAATAAAAGTGCTGAACAGAGCCTATGAAACGACTCTTATTGCCCAGTGAGGTGTTTCTTTTATCAGGGCAGGGCTGGCTCCCACGTCTCTACCTTTTCAGAACTATGTGTTAGTAGAATTGAGTATCAAATGTTGACATCAAATCCTTGGGCAGACTCTTCGGCTTGTTTACTTACTCTTCCACTAGATATTTCCTGATCTAAATGAGGAAACAGTTTTCACCAGCAGCAGGCTGGACAGCATTTCTCTCCCCATGCCTCTGGTGTACAAAGATGGCTTCCTCTACCTCTCGTCTTCGCTTTCCACTCTAGGTTTTATTCTGTATTAAAGGCTTCTGGCCTCTATATCATATAAATAGTAAAACATTTTGTAAATAGTCTAATATTTGTTGCACGTGTTGATTGTGTGGGATGGATTGTAATTAAATTGGGTCATACTGACAATAAATGTTCAAATCTCCGGTGTAAGGCAGAAAGAGGGATGGTTTCTATAGGAAGGGGGTTGTGTAACACTGAGGTCTGGAGTCCAAGGGTTGCCATGAATCAGAAATGTTTATCTTGTGTCAGTGGTTGCTGAGGCTATAATGTAAACCTCTGTGACGGGTGGAGACAAGATATAATCTCTGCACAGTAAATCACACAGACACACCTTTAAACACACAACATGTTTCAAAGGAGCGACCTCTGCTCCGTCTCCATCAGCCAATACGTTTATCCATCGTGTGACATCTAAGTTCACTCAATGACAGAATGTCTATGTAACCCGTGGGTACAGATGGACTATTGTACAGTGCTGTACACGAACTGTCAGGTGCAGTGCAGGGTTTAAAGAGGAATCTGCAGCAGCAGGAACAGAAAAGTATTGTAGTATTGAGACAACTAGCAGAATGCAGCTGAGTTAGTATTCAGAGCATTTAAACCCCACAGAGCCAGGGGTCCCCTGCTGTTTGGTAAAGCAAGATTCATGCTGCTATCCAAGTGTGATGAAACAGTTTGAAGCTAAATCCCAGACTTGCTGCACCGGTACACTCCCACTAAAACACTAAGAACAAAAAGTGTTTCCATTGTGTGCATTGTGATTTTGTATTTTATAGTTATTTAATAACCTGTTTTGAAGGTTAAATACTCTTGTAATTTGTACAGGTTGGTGTGTGGCTGACAGGTGGGTGGGGTTCTGCCTCCATAAACGTAAAAATGTGATCCTTTAAACATGAAAGGTTCCAGCAGGACGGTGTGTGGATGCATGTCCACAGCATATTTGTGTCCAGCCGGTGATTTATCGCCCAGTCACGCGCACACCCACAGGCAGGACCTCTGCTTCCGTATAAATGAGCGTGCGCGGTGCTGGATTCCGCCGCCACGGGACTTTGCAGCTCGTCGCGTTCTAGGGGATTTTTTTCCCGCACGTTCGTCTGTTTCTACGTTTTGCTTTCATTTTGTCGCGAGAGCAACATCAGGTAATGTAACATGTCGCTAACAGGCCCGTGAAACACGTGTACGCAGCTTATCCAGACCTGCAGGCTCCGTGGTTTAGTGCGCACTTTAAAGCTGCTTTGGACGTGTGCGGCTTGATTTTCGGGCATTTGAACGCAGCATTTACACGCTCCTCTGAGAACTGTCAGTGTAGACATGGTGGGCAAATACTGTACTTCTTGTTTGTTAATGCTTCCTCTATAAACGTTAATCACGTTTGTATTCGTGTAGACTTCCCTTAAATGTACCGTAACCACGTAGATTAAACCATCACGAGTCCACGTGCTGCACGCGCAAATATTTATAGGCAAAGATAGGGTCACTATAAACTGCGTGGGTAAAATGGCAACACTGAACCTCAGTGCAGTTTTGTTGGCACATTAACAAAAGAATAAAAGAGCATATTTCACTGTTCCTTTTTCTAGACCGGAAGTAGTGAAAACAAAACCCCAAACTTGGTAAAGATCATGTTTTGCCTTTATTTGACAGTTAAGCTGGGGGAGTGAGGGAGCACGACTGATATTTAACTGTTTTAAGGCGTGAAATGTACTTGAGATTACAGGTTGTTTTAATATAAACATTTCTGTTTACATCTAAATCAGTTTGCTTTCAAATGCCATTTGCTCATCACAGGTAGACCGTACACCATCAGTCATGGCCGCCATCAGCAGCTCGAACACAGCTTTCGCCTTGGAGCTGCTCCGCTCTCTGAGCCAAGCGAATGCCACCGGGAACATCTTTGTCTCCCCGCTGAGCATCAGCTCGGCCCTGGCTATGGTTTACCTGGGCGCCAGAGGAGACACCGCCGCTCAGATGGCACAGGTCAGCACGTGGTCTGACTGTTACATGCACCTCCTCCATTGCCTGACCTCCCTGCGTAGCTTCTAGCCCACTCGCGTTGTGAAATGCAGCCAGCCTGTCCCGTCTCCATAAATCATGCTGAGTTGTGAGGTTCAGGTGTGTCTCTAGCCACAGACTGAAAGGTGTGTCCTGAAACAGGTGAGGTCTACTGACGCCTGTACTTTGACCTCACTAAACGCCTCTGAAACAAGTCATGTACTGTTTGCTTAAAAGCAGAAGATTGTAAAAACTGGAAGCTGCAGAGTGAGTTTCATGAAACCTGTTTGCTTTCTAAAGTGTACAGTAGAGCCTCAGAGCTTTGTTCTCCATTAATCCATCTTTGTTGAAAATGTGCCAGCCCCCTCAGCAGGCTGACGATGAAGGAATACGCAACCACAGCATATCAGACCCGTATGTGGATGTTTCAACATGTCATTCCAAAATATTGGGTATTAATCTGCTGCTATCACAGCCTCTACTCACTGCACTGATGTTGGGCAATAGGGTCTTGCAGCGGCCCCCCTGAGGCACCTGGGAGAAGTTTGCCCTTAGGAATTTCTGCCAGGCAGAGAGTCCTGAAGGCAAACTTCTCCCAGGTGCTTCAGAACAGGTCGAGGTGTACACAAACTTTTTGCAGAAATCAAATGTCACCACAGTTTTTTCCCTCCCAGAATAAAGTCTGTTGGTCCAAACTTTACAACAGGCCCTGTCCTTCGGCTCTGGGGAGGGCGTCCATGCAGACTTCCAGACGCTGAACGCTGACATCAACTCACCGTCTGCCTCGTACATCCTGAAACTGGCCAACCGGCTCTACGGAGAAAAAACTGGCAAATTCCTCCCAGTGAGTTCTCAGTTTATCACAGAATGAACACCTTTATATGACTGGAATGATAAGTTATGTTATCTGCACTCTACAGAAATTCCTCGAAGCCACACAGAAGTTCTACCAGGCGGACCTGAAGGCTGTTGATTTCATCGGGGATCCAGAGGCTTGCAGAGCGGAGATCAACAGCTGGGTCGAGCAGCAGACAGAAAGTGAGATTTTGCATCTTTATAGGACGCAAAATCATTCCTATACCAACTTTTACAGCAATCACAGCGTTCTCTGAGTCCATTGGTTGATTTGTGTGTGCATTTCCTTTTAGATAAGATTAAAGACCTTCTGAAGCAAGGTACAGTCAATACTATGACCAGACTGGCTCTGGTTAATGCCATCTACTTCAAAGGAAACTGGAAGAACCGCTTTGATAAGGCAAACACCAAGGAGATGCCCTTTAAAGTCCACCAGGTAAAAACTAAGTTGAAGTTAATGTAGAGACACAAAGTTTGAGTACAGGAATTAATGCAGTTAAAGGCTTTCTAACGTGATCCGATCGCCTTGATTTTCTGTTTCTGGCCCGTCAGAATGAGGCCAAGCCGGTCCAGATGATGTACCAGATGAAGAAGCTGCCCTACAACTACATCCCTGAGGTCGGTCTGCAGATCCTGGAGCTGCCGTACGTGGACGAGGAGCTTAGCATGTTCATCCTGCTGCCTGAGGAGTCCGCGGACGGCTCTGACCCTCTGCTGAAGGTACGGGTTTAATAAATGTCGTGAATTTCTTTCCTCATAAAATATTTGCAAAAGTATTTTTAAATCCTGCTTTGTTTACATCCAAGTTTACTAGCTTGCAGTCTCCTTCCTCGTCGTACATCTTGGTGTGTATGCAAATGTTGCTCTGTATGTTGGATATTACAAATCTTAACGGGTATCTTTTTTTTTTTTTTCTTGTAATGGACTCCCGCTGCCCCCAAGTGGCCAAAAAAAGATTGTGAACTTGAAATCTATTAAGTGATGTATGTGCTTCTGTTTGTCTGGCTATGTATCTGTCTGTTTTTCTTTACTCAGGTCTGTCTTGCAAAAGTCAGAGACCACCTGATTAAATAAAGGTTATATACACACATTACGTGCAGCTAAACAAAGACAATGAGACAACAGCAGCTCAGTGGATGATTACAAGCGGATGCTTACACCCTCTTAACATAAATATGAGCTAGAGATGCTCATGTATGTGTTTTTGTTGCAGCTGGAGAATGAATTAACACGGGAGAAGCTGGACGAATGGACCAACAGGGAAAACATGGACGTCCACTCAGAGGTCCTCGTTCACCTGCCCAAGTTCAAGCTGGAGGAAGACTACGAGCTGAACGAGCCCCTGGCCAAACTGGGCATGACAGACGTGTTCTGTGCAGCGCAGGCCGATTTGTCCGGCATGAACGGTGAAGGGGGACTCTTCCTGTCTACGGTGGCCCACAAGGCCTTTGTGGAGGTGAACGAGGAGGGGACGGAGGCAGCTGCAGCCACAGCCGGCATGGTATCGTTCTGTATGTTGAGGGAGGAACACTTCACAGCAGACCACCCCTTCCTCTTCTTCATCAGGCACAATAAGACCAAGTCTGTCCTCTTCCTCGGCAGGTTCTCGTCTCCTCAGTAGACAGAACCAGCAGAGGAAGAGGTTCAAATAAAAAAATATGCAAGATTCTTCAAATTAAGGCATTATTTCCTGTGATGTTTTCTAATTAAAGAACTGTATTTAGTTATTGCTTTTGCACTAAAATCATAGATGTAGCTATTCAGACGATTAATGAAGGAGCTTGAGTGTTTTTGGTTGAATTGGTAATAATACGGGACTGAATTGAAGTGATCAGATTGTAAGTGAAAAATAAAGCAACATACTTGGGTTTTAAAGTGACTACATTGTTAAAATGGAGAGGTGAGTAGACAGTAGTTCCATGAAATGTGCTAACAGTGAGGTCTGTGGATTAGCCAGAGGAAGCGGGATACGTTGAGTTTCAGATATCAAGGTGGAAGGAGAAAAATGTTTATTTGAACTAAACTGATCCTTTGTGCTCATGCTGTATATTTCTAGGACTTGCGTGAGTTCACCTGAACTCCCAAACTGCAGCTAAGTCTGTTTTGAAGGAAAAGGGGGTGTGATGTTAGAATTGATTTCTTATTATGAAGTGACATTACGAGCCAAGATCACTTTTTCAAATCTGCATATAAAACTGCCAGGCATAATACTACAGCTGTAATAAAATAGCAGCCTACCTGAGACTGTGATTCAATCCATTTTGCCATGAAGTCAAGGGGAAGTATCATTGAGTGGAGAAGGACATACTACCTCACGTTAGCCATCTATTTAAGCTATTATCACCACCAGAAACACCAGTAATAACGTGTCACTAGACTTCAAGCAGGCTACAAGCTGATACAATAATACGACACATCACAAATATAAGAAACTCACGTTAGATCGTTGAACACAAATAGTCCTGTTAACTAGAAGCTACATGCTAAATGTCGTGGGTACCAGGTGCGAGCGACTAGCTTACTGAGCTAAGCAAGCAGCTACAAGATGACAACATAATATGCATTTGTTTAACCCATTACAACAGCGCAGCTCGTTAAACAAAAGCAATATACATGCGCTAGCTCCAACATACAGTACAGCTATCAATAAGACGGAAGTTATGTGTAAAGAAACATATATTCGAGTTTTCTCCGGTCTCTTCCATGGATTTCTTCTTCTTCTTTATTTTATTCATTTATTTTCTTCGTCTTCTTCAGGTTTTATTGCGGTTGGCAAACAATGTTATGGTGCATTACCGCCACCAACTGGTATGGAGTGTGGCTCTGGATTTAATTATATCCAACCGATTAAAATAAAAATAAAATACATTTAAAAAAAAATTAATTAAAATAAAATAAAAACGGAGTTATATTCTCTCTATTAGGTTGATTTCTCTAAGATATCGGGAAAAATAATAACACTCTTCCCATAAGTTCCTTTGTAATATATCCTGTAAATCAATTTTTACCTATATTTCTTTAAGGTTCTTAATCAGTTCTGTTCTCTCTGCCTCATATTTTGGACAGTGCATCATGACATGTTGTACTGTTTCTTGTTATTCACACACTCCACACCTCCCTGTACTATGTTTCCCCATTTTAAACAATGTGCTGTTTAACCCTGTGTGATTAAAACGTAGCCTGGATATTATGTCTCCTGTCTCCCGGTTCTTCCTGTGCTTCTCACCATGCCAGCTTCTCTTTGAATTGTGTAGAACCACCTTCCTGTTCTCTCTTCTGATCCTCCATGGAGTTCTTCTTCTTCTTTTGTTTTATGGCCGTTGGCAAACAACTTTTCGGTGCATTACCGCCACCTTCTGAAATGGAGTGTGGACTGAATGGTTCCTCCCACTACCTCAAATCCTTTTCCCCACCCCCGTTTTCCCCAAAAAACAAAATAAACCCT
>JAVQJL010057365.1:0-13918 GCA_036024295.1 Nannoperca obscura
GTGTGTGTGTGTGTGTGTGTGTGTGTGTGTGTGTGTGTGTGTGTGTGTGTGTGTGTGTGTGTGTGTGTGTGTGTGTGAGTACGTGTATACAGTAGTGGCCGGGCCAGGTTAAAATTATTTGCTGCTGCCTTTCAGAAGCAAGCTGTGGAGACTGCTTTCTCACACACATTTTTCATCTCTTTCCCTCGCCCCTCTCCTCTCTCTGTGGGAGCGTATGGCTTAGTGCCACGTTCACATTACGTGGAGACAAACACATGAAAACACACACACACACAGACACAATATCTTTCCCACCGATCATATGCACAACGACACAAACTTGCCTGAACAGTGAGTCCGTGTGAGAGCTCAGAGCCATGGTGTGTTTACAACGACAGCAGAGACGTTGGACACAGGGACCAGATAGTTGTCCTTTTACCATCAACACTTCTGCTGTGCTTGGCAGCAAACCTCCCCCTCTTTTCCTCACCCTCCCCATCAAATCTTTCAACACTCTCTCTTTCCCCTCCTCTCACTCCCTCCCTGCTCCTCTCTCACGCAGTAGCTCCTGCATCGGGTCCCCTCAAGCTAGTTTGCCCCCCTGCCGCCACTCCTCTCTCTCACACACACTCACTCACACACAT
The DNA here is from genome assembly GCA_036024295.1 of Nannoperca obscura. NCBI lineage: Eukaryota > Metazoa > Chordata > Actinopteri > Centrarchiformes > Percichthyidae > Nannoperca > Nannoperca obscura. The sequence continues at coordinate 624 of JAVQJL010057365.1, forward strand.
TTGGCTATTTGACGGCTGCTTGGGGCTGGATGCAGCCTGTGCTAATGCCATCGTGTTCTTTTCTTTCAATCGCTTCTTATTTCTTTTTTTAAACCCATCTTTCCATCCTCTGTTCCACTGTCTTAAGCACCTGTCTACCTTTCCTGTTTTTCTCAGTGTTTCTTCTGAATTAATTGATTCATTCAAGAACGCCACAGCTACTAAATTCCCACTTTTAAATAATTTCTTTTTTTATAATCCGGCCTAATTTCTGCACATCTCACCCCACTTCTGTACCCCTTTTTGTCTACATAACACTACTCTTTGAAGGCTCACTTTATTTATCTCACACTTGTATTAATTCTCTTCTTCTAGCAATGAACAATCAAGAATCAAGAGAGTAGGACTTTCAAGAGAGTAGGTTTTCATTTCATCTGATTCTGTCTTTTTTAACTGAGAAATGAACACCAGGAGTAACTGATTTACGTTATGTATTTTGGATAAAAGTATCATTATATTTTCTGTTTCACACTGAGCAAGAGACTTTTAAGAGAGTTTTAAGTTCCAAGCCATCAACAGAGATGTGCATACATGATATACTGCATAAAGGCTCAATTTAGTTGCCTAGTAATATGTGACTGCAATATGGTGATTTATATGTAAAGATATCTCTCTATCTCTCTGTGTTTGTCACACGTGTCACACACACACACACACACACACACACACACACACAGGCAGAAGCATGTGTCCCTTTCGTCTCTTAGTTGCGTGTGATGGGTACAACATGCAAATGAGGAATGTCTTGTGTTGTTTATATGACATGTGCATGCATCCGGGCATGGTTTAATTGTCTAACCTTAACCATAGTATATTTCAGATGTTGTAGAAAAGAAATTGTTTTAAAAAAACATTGTCACTGAACGTAGTCCTGGGTTTTGCAGAATTGTTCAATATCGATGTTCTCTCTAAGGGGATGTTAAAACCTCACTGTGTTATGTATTCATTAGAAATTAAAAACAATATTCTCCGTTATCTCTGTAAAGGTATATAATAAGCCACGATGCCACACAAAGTCAGATAGCTCTGGCAACCGGAACAGGTTGAGTGTCTCCCTGGAAATGTATTTGCGTCAATGAGATTTGGGCCTTCCCTCAAATAGATTTCTGAGCATGTCTCAGCTTTAAAATCTGCAGCCCTCCCTCCTTTCCCCCTCCTCTCTAACGCAGATACTGTACATGATGATGCTTATGAATATGTTATGCAACACAGTTTAACCTTATTCAAGGTCTGACCCGCATTTTTAAATGACCAAAGATTTCAAAATGACAAGGAAACTAATTTGTTTCACCTACCGTGATGTACCCTGTCATGTTTACAATGTAGTGCAACTTAACTGTTTGTTAGTTTGTTGATGTTTTGATGGCCTTGGATGAAACCAGTGCTGGCATTTCTGTAATTAACTATTGTTTAATAAAGAGGGAAGTAAAACTGTATGATGAAACATGAAAAAACAAAATACTTTATAATAATGCTTTTTTTAAACATTCTATTTATGGCTCTCGTTATCTTGTGTAGAGCGAGTGTAGAGCGCGGTGCTTTTCAATTGCATGTGACCCAAAAACCACTAGCAGAGGCCTTTTCCCCCAAAAAATCCCCATCCCACTGAGACCCACTGAAACACAAACAACGTCTGTCATAACACAAGGCCTCTGTGTGGAGCTACTTCAGCAAAGATCATAATGGAATAAAATTCACGTTATTATCCTCAAATATTAAGACGCAACATCACATTATGTAGTGTAGAGGTCTTTCGTTACATTTACTGAAGCTCATTTGTTCTACATGGCAGTAAAAACAGCAAAACAATAAAGCTCATTCACGTTATAAAGGAAAAAAAATACAGGAATAAAGCCACACAGCCGAGCTGATGCTATTTTCCAGCATCCAGTTCAGCAGAGTGCCTGTCTTGCCTCTGGCTTGGCAGGCTGCACCAGCCTGCTTCATAAATACTGCACAACCAACGCTTGATGAAAACCCCCGCTTCTCTCAGGTACAACTGCACTCTGGAGAGCTTCATTATCTACAGTATGGATAAACTGTACCTACAAACTGTGTGTGTTTGTGTGTTTGTGTCAGAGAAAGGTTTTGAGGGAGAAGGGAAGATAAAGAAAACACGAGAAACTGATTTGACTAATTTTGTAAATGTCTTTAAATGGCTGTTCTGTAATATCTCACACGAATGCACACATGGCAGGTTCCATGACTGACTAGAGCACACAAATAAAGTGTGTGAGTGTGTTCATGTACGGGCACAATCACTTCAGTTTGACAACGTGCAGCGGAGACGTCAGGAGATAATTATGGCAGCGTCTCTGACTTTCTCACCCTTGGGGTAGTGATTCCATATGTGGTGGTTTGATATTCAGACAGGGCCTGTGTTCTAAGTCACTCCCTTGTTCACTCATTCACCATCCCCTTCATAATAAAAACTCAGTAGCCAGTAGCTTACTCTAAAAGTGAGCAGTACATTTTTGACACTAATGAATCGTCATCCTTCTGCAGCATTGTCACTGACAGTGGTAGTGCTGTTGCATAACTTTAATTTTAAGACTTGCATTATGGCATATTTAGCAATGGCAGGGGCCCATTAAAGTATTTTTGTGAATCAGGATACACCAAGCAAAGTTAACAGTTTAACTCTTCTAAGGCCTTTTCCACATTAGATTATATTTTTGAAAACGAATATTATCCCTTACTGGTTCCTGTTACTATTCACTCACCTACTGGTCCAGCATACTCGTTTGAGCGTTTGGAGTCGTTCTCATGTGGATAGATAAATGAAGGTTGTGTGGACAGAACTTTTTACTTACTGTAAAGTCCCATTAAGTAATATTTCTTTATATTATCATATTATAATATAAATATTCTTTATATAGTGAAGGGCTAACAGAGATGTATCACCCAACCCTGCAGCTCTAACTTTCTAGCATGTTATAATAGTTGCTAATTGCTGTGACCGAACAGACTGCACATTCATTGTTTTGGTGCAGGTGCACCGCTTTCATCAACACTGCAGCAGCCAACTGTTTCTAACACCACCACTGACAAACCTGATGTACAAGCTCTGACAAAGTACTACTACTACTATACCACTGGCCAGCACCGCACAGCAAACTGACAAAGTTAGCGACTAACTGGTGAAGAAAGTAGAACATCTAGGAAGGTAAAGACCATAACAGAGCTAAAGGGACAGGAAATACACTAAACTTGCCAAGTGGCCAGAAACAGGAATCATCCATTATTTTTAGATATCAGCACACTTTGTCATGTATTATTGAAAAATATATACTTAAACAATCTTTATATTTACAAATACACTTATTTAATATATAATATTGTAAGTGCAATGAATCAATAATATTGAAAATAGTACAATTTTGGTCATTTCTTTAAGTACTTTGAAACCCAAAGTGCAATTTGTTTGTGTTTCTCTCTATGTGCCCTACATTAATCTCCATGTTCCTCTCACTGGTCCTACAGATTACACAGGACGGACCACACGAGGACATGCTGTCCACAGCATCTGGTCAACTGCAAGGTTTTTTTTAAGTTTCAAAGTTCAATTTGTCATCAGTCCTGCTCCAGACATGATGGAGCAGAACAGGTAATGGAGCTGTTCTAATAGTACAGATAGTCCACCAACTCAGCGTTCCCTGGATACCAATTAGCAATGAACAGCCAAGCATCAAGAGTCAGCTGATGTGGGACCAGCTCCAGCTTCCAAATGGCATAATGAAATTTGTGAGATAGGACAATATGTGTGATTCAAGATCAGGGCACTCTGAAAGGTGTATGTGATCTACTGTAACAGGGACATTGGTGGCTCACCATCACCCACACATACTAAGTAAAGACTGCACAATGGAAACAATAGCATGCTCCTTCATAAATGGCTAAATATATGGTGACTGCTATAATCCACAGTGACACAAAAAAATAGTAAGTTGCCTGACACCTTAAAATTGGCTTTACACCATCTTGATTACAAACAGCAGAATAACAAACCGAAGAGTTCTGAAGCTCAGGAAGGGGTTGTTATTTTTTGTTTTTATAAAAACAACAGGAAATGTACCTGTGTATATTTTGATTATTAAAAAGTTTTGAGAAAAACACATTTTAAGACAATAAGTAGTACAAAAATCTAGAAGAAATAAAATAATAATAATACAAACATGATATTTATTTCAATCTGATTTGCTTCCTTTAAAATATCCAAAAAAGAGTCAAAGCTATAAAGCAGCTTTAAAGTAGCTATAAACTGCGAAGGCTATATGCAGGCTCACACACAGGGTACACACTTTTAACACTGAGCAAACAGAGTCCCCCATCATCCCACCGTGAGGTGTATATACCCCTGAGCATTTTCCCCGTCAACTACAATTACACCACAAATCAAAAGCAGATAATTCAAGAGCCATTTAATTACCGCTATTAAGCTTTTTTTTTCAATCACATTTTCTTTCCCTCTCTAGTCTAATAATTTACAAATGAGATCAGGACAAAGTTGCCAAGAGAGGAAAAAGACCAGTGTAATCAGTTAGGATTATGCTGCTTCTTTTGCAACGCCATACATAGGTTGGTACGACACAAGCTCACACACTCAGGATGATCTCTGCGAATCCAAACTGTACGTGATGTGTATGGATCACTATCTCTGTCTCTCGTGTGGCAACGACATTGTCAGCTCCTCTTTTATTCCCCCCAAATCTCTTGGTGTTTATTATCTTAGTTTGTCGTATGAGCACAATTAGGGGCCAAGATCCTTAAAAACCTCCAGTGCAGGAGGCATTTGTGGGTATAAAAGGATAATCAGCATAGGCATCGAGTGTTTCAGTGAGAGGCTGTAAATAATAACATATTTTCATGATATGCAAAGGTAAATGAGCGAGTAATTGACATGAAGATCCTAGGAAAAATGTTTTAATACAAGATGAAAATACAGAAATCATGGACCACTCGCTGGGCCTCAAAGATGATCAATGTTTTTTTTCCTATTTTTTTATTTTAACAAGGCATTTACAGTCTTACGTTTCTATTCAAACATTTGTGTTGAAATGAAATAGATTTTTATGACAGAATTTTGTTCAAGTTTACTTTTGACATGTTAATGTGTCTTACTATTCTTCTGTGATTAAAAATATGAAACAAAGCACAAAATAAAGGTTGGATCTGGATCTAAAGTGTAATCCTGTAGGACATGCCATGTCTGAAAAGTGCTTTAAATTGGGTCACACTTTTTTAGTGAACCCTCAACTTTCTGTCAAAAACTAAAAAGACTAAAATGTGCAGTTTCAGTTGACATAATTGCAAAGTAGGTAGTCCAAGGATAGTTGGTAGGAGCAAAGAACCTCAGTATATACCTGACATGTAGAATAATATTTGTAAATTGTGCAATTCACAGTAATATTGCATATGTGGAAAAAAAGGCAACAGATGTACCATTCAGTTTGGAAGAACGATTTTTCTATATTGCTGTTATCCATTAGGCTGCAAAGCAATCAGCATTCATGAAAGCACAAGTCTCTACATCAAGCATAAATAAGGATTTTGGTATGCCAATCCACAACCAGGAATCAGTCATAGTCTAAAGAATTTAATGAGAGATTGCTCTGTACACACACATCGTCATACATGCACCTTTAAATTAGAACATGAACCAGATGCTGCCGTGCTGTGTGCCAAAAGCCGGCGTTTTTCGATGAAAAAGAAACCAACACAGTTTAATGTTCAGAAGCTGGAATCGGCGCTATTTTGGGATGTGAGCATCAGCTCAAGCTGGATAACAAACATAGATGCGCTTCAAGCTCCAAGTTAGCTCATTGAACCAGTATTCAGGGCAAACAGAGCACACACACCCCATTCATGGATTTTTGGTCACATCCAGCTAATTACCACGGGCCACATTGTAAACATTTCCCCTTGTTACTACACCTCCCTCTCTACACTGAGAGCCCCCCCCCCAAAAAACAAAAACAAAGTCCAGGGACCCCCAAGATCAATTAGTTAAACAACAGGGATACTTAGGTTTCTTTTTAATTGACACATCAGAATAAACTACATTCACAATCCTCTCTGCTGAGGAGGTTCTTATGAGGACGCAGTTGTGTCAGATTTGGCTCCATCATGTGTAAAGTTTCGTGAACACGTGCACCACACCGCTGGTCAGCACCCAGGATAAACAGAGGCTTCCAAAATATTTCGATGTGACCTCACACCTGTGCACGCGCGCGCAGACGCACACACACACACACACTCACAGGCACATATCAACTTGGCATGCTAAGTGCACCGTCCATTTGCTTATCAGCAGCGCAAACACAGCGCACAGTGCAATGGTGAGGACCAAATTAACGGCGGTGTCAGTGCGAGGGTAAACAGCGGTGTTTTCACGCCGTGGAAGATGTTGCAATCCAAAACACCCTAAAGGCGTAGATCGCAAACAATACTACACAAGTGCTGTCTCTCTGAACTGTAAGCCCACGGAACAAACAAATCCTTTGTGTCATAATAATAAACGCTTGTTAGAATCTATATGTGTTCTCCCGGTTTGCCCATTGTCGTGAGGGAACCGCGCGTAAAGCTGTCACGCTTGTCATCAGCGGAAGGGAGAGAAACACCAGAAAGCATTCCAGGTTTACAGCAGTTGAAAGGTCACGTGCAAAGTAATAACCGTCCAAAGTTGGACGTGTCTTACCTGGTCCCGCGGAATGCAAGGCAGCGAAGTCCTGCGGTGGGACTTGCTGTTGCTCTGACTGTGAGCCATCATTTCCGAGGCCGCTATGGAGCTGGACCTCCGTCTCCTTTTGAAGACAGGGATGTCCTCCTCCTTCGCCCCGGTCACAGAGCCACAGCACCCCGTCCCGCTGGTCCCTGAGGCCGGCAGGAGCCGGTCAGCATACCTCGCAAGCAAAACCCCCAGCAGCCCCAGCAGGTAGGCCAGGTAGGGTCTCCAGCTGGCCCGGACTCTGCTCAGAGAGACGAGGGAAACGGCCCTGATGACGCTGATGAAGACGAGGATGGACACTCCCTGACGCAGCCGGACGATCAGCAAAGCCCCGCTGCCCAGGCAGCCGAGGACTACCAGGGTTGCGGGGAGGGACAGCAGCTGCTCCTCGGCGCCGCACAAGAGGGTCTGAGCCGCGGCTTCGCCCAGGTGGCACACCGCGAACAAAAAAAACGCGGTACGGATGAGCACCCCGCAGCGAATCAGATACAGCCCGACCCAGAAGAAGGCACATACGAGTGTAAAAACGGGAGAGACGCAGTGACACGCAGTCAAAAGCAGCTCCACAGCGCAGCCCGCCGCGAAATGAGGACGAGAGCCGGAGCCGCTGCTATTCCCTTTGCTGGTGGTGCTGCTGCTGCTGCTGCTGCTGCTGCTGCCTGCATCCCAGTCGACCAATCTGAACACCAGAGCGAGAATAACGGAGACGGAGGCAACGTAGACCGCAGACGACACTCCTCGGCAAGTCCATGTCACGGCGAGTCTCAGCCACGACTGGCTCCCTGCGTCCTGGTACAACGGGGTGACACATGTCTTCACGTAGCCGTTGCGCTCCAACGCTGCCCGGGGATATTTTTCATGAGCGCTTCTAGATGAACCTCTGTAGCTGTCTGCCTCCAAGGCCATCGCTATCAGTCAAGCGGAATGCCGCGCTGGCCGGTCGGGAAAATAATAGATTTAGTCTCTGTGTGAGCGTCTCGGTCTACATGTTCCACCTCTAATTCCCATGATAATGGGTGTTCTCTGCACTCAGTTGACACCGAAATATTGGTCAGTGATGCTCGCCTCCAAAACAAAAGTTCAGAAAGTATGCATACAATTGCCAGACTGCCTAATTATGGGGTTCACAACTTGCCTTGTTTTGTGGTTCACAATTTCCACGTTACATTTGGTCTGCTGCAGAGTTGCCCCTGCAAGTCAACCAGTGAACCAAAAAAGCAACCCTTGGCGTTTCACACATTTAGGCCACTGCCTCGACTCCCCACATAGTCTCTCTCTCTCTTTCTCTCCCCTCCCACTACACACTATCCGTTGTGTGTGTGTGTGTGTGTGTGTGTGTGTGTGTGTGTGTGTGTGTGTGTGTGTGTGCCGCTCCGGTGATTCCTCTTTCACGTTTGAGCTCTTCCCAGTGTTTCTGTTCATTCTACAGGCCGCATTGTGCACTGGATGTGACTCAGTTCGCAGTGGATGGATGCCATGTTTACATGAAGATTTCCTGGCTTGTTCTGGAAGATGGAGCAGCCCATTATGAGAATTAACTACAGTAATCCTGTAATACATTTTAGTGGCGCTCCACTGTATAAATATGACAGCCGACCAAAAAATGGGATATCATACTGGCACCACAAGACTTTAAACTTGATCATTTATTAGTCTAAGGTCACTCAAAACTCACATGTCAAAGGCACTTCACTATAGAAACCTGTATGATCCTCTGGTCTTCGCTGCCAGAGGAAGCCACTTACTGTGTTTCACTTTCTCTCAGCTGAATGAAATGAAAAGCACACTCCTACAAACAACAAAAAGCAGAATTTAGCTCTCATCTTGCTACACAGATATTTTTTTTCTGGATTAAAATCCTAAATCACATCATCCTCTGCCTACTGTGCGGCAGACTGGCCGAGGACAAGTTAGAAGCCTTCACCTGTTTGCCCTACATTTTATGAGAGGATTTAAAGGGATGCGCTACAATCATATAAAGCTATTCCAAGTCTGTCATCTCTTTCTGTAGTATTATTAATTCAGTTAAATCATTTTAATTGCTTTTGTGAAAGAAAATGTATTACAATGTTTTTGTAACATTTCGTTCCAAAATTTGACCACATTGAACCAATTTTAACGTTCGTTTATTGGCTCCCTGTCCATGTCAGCTCAGAAGGCGTATTTTTTGATAACTTCAAGCCTCGTACCTGTTCCCATTATCCTTTCTAAATTTGTGATTTGTGATATTGACTTGACTTTGACAAATGCTGTATTATTTCTGAGTTTCGGAAAAACAAATCAAAAACATCTGTCTTTTTGTGTTTTGTGTATATATATGCATCAGACATGTATGAGTTCTGTCCTTTCCCCCATTAGTAGTTTTAGTTATGATGTAACACAAGAACAGTGTTTTATTATAGTGGTGTTACACAACATGGGTCAGTAAAATCAGTTGAGTGCAATCAGGGCATAAATCTCATGTTTTAGTCATCTCATTGCAATGGACAGTGGACATTTGCCAGTATGAGTTGTTCGTTCTCATTCAAGCTTTGTAGAAACTTGGTCTGTACATCAGTGGTGTTCAGAGGGGAACATTTAACACACGAGAGGCCAAATAGTTAAGTTTTAGCTTTCATTTGTAGTAGTTCTTATATGCTAGTTGACAACTTTCCAAAATGACAAATTACTTCACAGTCACAGTTTAAATTCTTTGACTCAAAAACAAATTAATTAATTAATTAATTAATCAGTGATCTCTGACTTGGTTCTTTTGGGGTCCATGGTGACCCACAGGTGCCACAAAGGAGCGGACTCAGTTCGGGCCTGCTGCAGTAGAGTTCAATCCTGTCTATGCACATCAACGCAAACACACTGTAAATCACATTTTGGCAAAGGTAGCTATGATAATAACATTCTTTGACCTTTGCCCTCAGAGACGTTGTCCAGACACAGTCCTCAAGCTGCACCGAGGAAGTGCTGTAACAGTGTCATCTATTATTGTGAAGTGCTTGAAGAGTACTCGATGTGAGTGCATGCGTGTATTTCATTTTTGATTTTCATCAGGTTATCTGTTTGTGGTTGCTTACACAACCGTGTACACATGTGCATGATAGTAAATATATATATATATATATATATATATATATATAAAATATAACTCCAAGTATTTGGTGGACACATGATAATTTTTTTAACACAATCAAAGTGCATAAAAAGCACACCAGGTGCAACCATGAGAATGAATAGCAAAACTACAAAACAGCCGGGATTTTCTAAACACTGCAAGTTTCCAAATTATGGGGTGACTCATAATGACAACTGTTTTTTAATTTTGTTATGGTTGACTAATTAGCTTTGTCATGGTTAACTTAGACCTCTGGGCTCAGAAGATTTGGCAACATACAGAGAGAGATGCAGTGTTACACATTTTAGGAATCTAAAAATACTCCTCCGCTCCACACAGAAGAACTGTGAAGGACACCGAGAGGAATGTTACAGTGTCGTGGGCCAATTCTAATCAACAGTACATGGGTACAGTTTTTAGCCTTATCCCCCTCTATGTGCTCTTGAATAAACGACTGCTTTTTAAACATTATAGAATGTGTTCCTGTTGACATACTGTAACCTTTTTGGATAATGGCACATGAAACTATCCATCACGTTCTGACACACTGGGCCAGAGAGACGTCATTGGCCAGTTGTTTGGCTGCCAGAGACAACAGACTGCCTGTGCTTGTGCCTGTTGAAGGAGAATGCAGGCTATGCCGCTGACCCCTTGTGTGCATATGTGTGTGTATATATACCACTGACTCGATGTGTTTGAGTGTGTGTAAATGTGTCTTTTGGGGCTGTGCAGCAGTGAGATGACTGTTCTCTCTCACTTCTCCCTTCTGCCTCTCCGTGTTTGGCTAAACACCAGAAATGTTATTTGAAGGTGCTGCTCTGACCCTTTCCTGCTCTGAGGGGGAAACTCTTTACGTGAGCCTGTGGCGCTCTACAGTTTTGGGTGCAGTGGCACACTCCAACAGTGACTGAGGATAGTCTGTAATCCAAGGACACACGACTCACTGCTGTAAACAAAGCGCACCAAATTAGCGATCCCCTGCGGATGTCACAGATAAAGGCTGAGTTTGATCATACGAGAGATTCAGAAAGAAGCAGCTCTTACAGAAGGCTTATAATACCTTGAGGGGGAGCAGTGTGGTTATAATATGTTTTTGTGTTTGTTTTTGTCTGTGGGGTAGGGGCAATAAAGATATATGGAAGTGGAAAAAAAAACATTTTCATATATGGACTATAAAAATTTTAAAGGAAAAGGGCATCTTTTTAATCAACTTCCTGAGCCATCATAGGCAAACAAAGGGAATTTAAAAAGTCCTGTAAAGAGTTGCATTAGTTAAACATTCATAGTCAATAAGATGAGCTGTGGTGTGTATGTGAACATAACTGATCAGCCACTTCTTTGCTGCGAAATCATTGTTTAAAGAGACATTACTACTTTATTGCTTTCATTCTTTATCATTACGCCTGGAGGATAAAAAAGAATCTAAGGTCCTTGTTTAGTAGCTATTAATAGAAGAAAATATGGTTTCAGCATAGAGTGACTAACTGAGCCATCTAGGCACGATGTGTAGTAATATTTCATGTCGTCTTCCTTTTGGCTCGACACCAAAATGTGTTGTGATGCTGGTCACTTGCTTGTAGCACCATCTGCCATCTCTGAGCAGCTGAAAATGCACGGGATGCAAAACTGACAGCATGAAGAAAGTCTGGAGAGCCAGAAATCTGTTGATCATGACAACATTTTTATTTCCTTCAGAAAGTAAACATCATGTCAGATGACCTGAGAAAAAGTCAAGGAATTGTAACCCACAGTTTTACAGCTTTAGTTGTACTATAATGGTTTGGATGGCCAGACACATTAAAACTCTTTTTTTAAACTTTGTTTAGCAAATGTAAATAGAGTGAAAAACTGCATGAAAATTAGTTAACCACACATTTTCAAACAGCGAGCACTGAATTCTCACTGAAATGAACCAATCTTGTGAACTAAATAGTTTAATAAGATGCTTGATTATAAGGTAAAGACTCTCCAAAAACTTATGCCTGAGATCTGTTACAGAAAAGCAAAAGACATAAATGCAATAAATTCTTGACATACAGACAGCAAGATGAACAGGATGCATTGTAGAATTTGGGTAGAATCATTGAAAAATAAAGTTGTTTTGTAGCTGTAGTTGAAGCTCAATTATTCTAATGTCCGCCAGAAGTCATGCACTGTGTTCTAAGATTTAGACATCTACAAAACATTTTACTCTCTATCCATAATTACTATTTGCCTAACCATAACCCTTGGGATGTTTACCACCTCTCTTGTAACTTAACCTTCAACCAAGTCTTCACCCTCTAATGAATCTAATGATTTACCTTATGGGGACTTATGGGAAAGACAAGTCCCCACAATGTGACTGTGTAAACAGATTTATGTCCCCACAACATCAGTAATACATGTCCACACACACACACACACACACACACACACACACTGAGGCCGCTTTCACAGCCCTGATAAGCAGGTTGTTATCCATGGATTCCTGAAGGGTTAGCAGACACAGCTTATCATGCTGCTGATGCAATGCCATCCTGCTGCCCAGTAAAGAGACTCTTTCTAGTTTCACCTACAGGGACTGACTGGTTTTGGTTGTGTTTCCTGCTCTGGTCTGATGACATCAAGCAGCAGCAGGAGCTTGTATAAGGCTGGGCGCCTGTTTCAGTGCGACAGAAAAGGTTGAGCAAAATATACTGTGGCTTTTCTGCAAGTGTCACAGATTTATAGCAAGTTTTTTTCCAACTTGTAAGACTTGTAAAAAAGACACAAGACCATTAAAATGCATATTTGTAATCACATTATAAATTTCTCTTCTCTGCCACCACTGCACACACACACATACAAATCCAAAAAGACAAGGCTATTTGAACACCAATTTCCAAGTCAATACTGGTGCGAACAGTCCACTGCTGGAGATTTATCCCTGGTGGAGAGTAACAAACAGGATATGGTACATTTTCTGCTGCGCTAACTCATAAACAACTCCTAATCCATCATATGGTAACAATTAGGGAGAGACCAAGCTATGCTGAACAAGGTGTGTGTATGTGTGGGATGCGGGTTGGGGTATTGCATGTGTGCATTTCAGGGCCATTTTGATATTTTTCTGTTTAGCAAAGCTGTTCCATCAAATGAAATATAGTTTGGGAGTGATCCCACCGAGCGATTTTGCATTTTTTGGCCATTTAAAAGAGAACCACTGAACTATAGATGTCTCAGCTAAATTTAGGCTCCACGAGGTTAGGGTTAGGTTTGGGTAAGTCTCCATGAACTTAATGTAAGTCATTGGAAAGTGATGGAAACACGCCTATGTGTGTAGAAAGAGCCGGACTGTGAGAAAATCAGAGCACTCCCATGCCTGACATTGTACGTACAGTATATATCTGCATGTATGTAGGTATGTTAAGTGCATGTGGTGGTGTGTGCTTTATATATATA
>JAVQJL010057370.1:0-12864 GCA_036024295.1 Nannoperca obscura
TGTGTGTGTGGAAGTTGGTCTCGACCGGCTCCATGTGATTGAGTGCCCTGAGATAACTTTGTTATGATATGGCGCTATATAAATAAAATTGAATTGAATTGAATTGAATTGAATTAATATAGTAAGATGAATAATATGGAAACTGTCTGATGGTAGTGGTTGGGATCACACCTCTGCATGAAAATAGGCCCAAAATGCATTAAGGTTAAGATGGGAAAACACTGCTCTAATCAAACTCTGTCAAAACCTTTCTTCAGATGACCACTTAATGCTGATAAATACATTAGAAAATGAAAGTACCTAAAATCTTGATCAATGTGTTCAACTGTGATATCCTCTCAACTTGTGTTGTTTCTTAATTAGTTGGACTCACATTATTGTCAATCATTTAAATCTGTCCAATGATGCATGTTCATTGCAGCTGCTGCTGACATCAAACATTGTTTGAATTGATAATTAACATAGATAAAACAGGAAATTATTTTAAAAATCTAATCAAACCTGGTTACTGTTCTAATGGGCAGGCAGAAGCAGGAGACATCCATCAGTCAGCTTGAGAAAACCAAGCAGAGCTGCTCTGGAGGTTGACATGCTTGATTCAACACCTTAAAGAGGTTGTATACTGTACTGCATGATGCATTTTTTTTTTGCAGTTTTGTTCATATGTCACCAAAGTATCCATACTTTTCTGGTATGGATAATTGTCACAAGGGCTTTGAGGCTTTCACATTCTCTAATGCATAGTCTACAAGGCAGATGATACTCAGTGAAGAGTTTGGATGGTGCTTCACAGATGTAGCAACAGTAAGGCAGGGTTTGGTGAAAGGTCAATTGCTGCTGAGTGCAGAAATAGTCACAAATTATTGAAAGTGTGAAGAATGTCAATTTCAACTCATTTTATTCTCACTCAAGTGATGACATAATTGACACTGACATCCGTCTATTAATAAACTGATAAATGGTAAAGACCCAGATCGGCTTTTCTCTACGTTAGTGTCAAAAGTACAATCCCAAATCATTTCATCAAGACTGGGAATATAACTAAGTATAGTTTCCTTATCATTCTAAGCAATTTTTATGTTGTTTGTCTCCTAAAAATGAAAACTAAATACATAAAGATAAAGAGCTTTGACAACTACAGGTTTTAGGTGTGGAGATACAAACAACATGCGACATGGAAGATTTTGGTCTTTGTTTCCAAAACCTTTATATTTTGGTTCTTACAGATTGTTGAGCATACACATGATATAACCAATTTTATTTATTCAAAAAAAACAAACAATAAGCCTTTTAAGCTTCATGAGTTGTGTGGCTCTGACTGATATTTGAGTTGGAATTAGTTTGAGCCCAGTTATGGTTCGTATTTTCTCTTTTTCAATAGAAGATAATGAAGGAAAAATGACAAGAAACTCATCACAGAAACAATGGGCCCATGGCTATTTGGACTAAATGGAAAACTTAACACTAATGCAGAGTGAACATAATCCTCAGTCTTCTTCTTAATGGGGTGATAGAGGGCAGACTAATAAGCTAAATTTCACTTGCTAAGAGGATTATGTTTTGTTTCAACTAAATGGGATTATTAACCACTGATTCCATACTCTTTGGTGTTGGGCAGGATCATGAGCAGAAGTTCACTTTTATAATTGTCACCCACTGTCTAACGATAACTTCATTATACTCAGACGGCTGTTGAAGCACGGAGTCGGAGACCTGGATGAGAAGTTGGTGCAGTAACTCTTTGTAGGACAGTTATGTAACCATCAACATGAATCTAATAGTAAAGTAAACCTTTAATAGTTGCAGAATTTACCTCTGAAAATCATTTATCAAATGATTCTATAACAACAAAGTCAAAGGGTCATAATTATGTAGCCTTGTTTATATTGATGTTAATTGTTTTTGATGTTGACAATATTCTTGTTTATTGTTAGCAGACATACAGCTTGCCGGAATAATAGACAACAAACCCCACATCAAACCACAGATTTTCTGACCTGATATAACATCTCTCACTATGTTCAGCAGTGATGTGTACAGCACAGGAACATGTTTTAGGGTGATATTGTTTTGTTTCTGAGTCTGCAGACAGTAAAATATAAGTCTCACAATAAGTTTTTACAAAATAATAGTTTTATTTGTATCTGGGTGTTTGAGCTACTGAGACCTGACTAATTTTAGAATATTGTTCCAATGGTGTACCAGTAGAGTAAGTACCAATACATACCTGTAGGTACAAGGCAACCAGATGTGAAGTTAAAAAAGTGAAGTATTTTAACTACCAGGTACCTATTCTAATATTTTTTATAACACAAAACATGACACTGTAAATTGGGAAGGATTACGCCGCACATTGCAGGCCATAATCAAAATTGTTACAGAAAATTCGATAATATCATAACAAAACGGTAACATCGGTAATACATTTTTAGAATTGTGCCACATTACATAATAAGTCAAAAAGCTAATGGAACCTTTTAGATTTAACATTGCTGGAGAAAGTAGTACAAATACAACACTTTGCTTAAACACAGAGTATATAATGTCGGCCACTAGGGCTTTTTCAATCAAAACAATAACAAAAGACATGGTTTGACAATGTCGTGAAGTAGCATGGGATCATGGGAGTTGTTGTCTTCATTGTTGAACAACCACCACTGCCAGTGAAAATTTATCTGACATGACTCAGGGAGAAACCATTTTTACGTTTGAGGAAATGTATTAAAGTTTTATTCATGTTACGTTTAGTCACATTATAACATTAACGTATGCATTACCTTGGTTGCTGGCATGATATCACTGTATCAATATTAAAACATCATATCAATAAATTAGGTTTCTAATTACTGTGTTGCAAAATAGCAAAACATTTATGAAATAATTATGGTTTATGGCAGAAAAAATGCTATACTACTGTTACTGAGTGTAATTCTGTGACATTGTTTTCCTTCCTTCCTCACTCTCTGGATCCCATGTTTCCCTGGAAATTATAGCAACTAGAGGTGGTAAAGGGTATTGGGGATATTTCTCTGGGTAACCATTGTTGTTGTTGTTGTTGTTGTTGTGATAATGTAAGTAAACAACTCAACTCAACAAAACATATAACATAGATCTTTGGAAATGTTACGTATTATAACCTTAAATGCTTTAAAATGTACAGGCATATTCTCTAGACATGAGCACGCTGGATTTACTGATGGCATCTCTCTAATAGGTTTTTGAAATCGCTGTGACTTAGTGGCTGGTGGTAGAATTAATCTGACACAAATTACATTTGAAATGAGAGCCACGGGCGTACTGGACAGATATTAGAGCCAAGCCATGTAGTTTTCCAGGTGAAGGTAATGGTACCATAGCCTCAAAAACCCAAGAGCTCACCTCCCACAGCAACACACACATCCACAGGATAACAAACAGTCCAGTGGCCAGCAGCTAACTGGTGTATTTGCAGGTAATGATCCGAGAGAGGAGCTACCGGTATTTCAAAGAGCTATGATTATCCTCCCTCATGTACAGCTCTGTGCCAAGTCTGCTTGTCTTGATAAAATGTTCAGTCCAATAAGCGAGTTATCATTCTGTGTCTGAGGTAGTATGATCATTTCAAAAGCAACAAGCCACACCTTGTTCAGTTTCCAAGCACATCACAATTTCTGAGGGTTTTTAATGTTATCTAGAACCCAAGCTATTATCAATATACAGAATGTGAATTCTTTGTTAATTCAAATTCCTATCTTGGATTCACAAATAAGTTGCAATGGCATGGTTTTTTTTATATTTAACAAATACTCAGCATACTTAGGCATGTGTTGGGCCCGTAGAGCAAACAACCTCTTTTTTTGCCCTCATAGTTTGTTTTAATGTAAATTCAATGTTTCTTCCCCAGAAAAAAACATTCAAAATTCAAGATTTAGTTTGACCCCTTTCCTTTGTAGAATGTATTCCATTTGTCCCAAAAATGACACATTTGACAAATGACAAATTTTCTCTGCTTCCTCCATCTTTTCCTTCATAAATCAGATGACAAAGTCAAAGTCTACATCTTGGACTGATCGAACAACAGTTTCCTTAAAATCAATAGTTTTACTGACTACAGACATGATTACAGCAACAGTGTCATAATAACAAAGTTACAGGGGGGCGATTATGCTTTCTACTAATTAAATATTTTTTCATCTGTCTGTTTCAACTTAAGTGTATGCAGTGACATTTATTAGGAGCCGTTTCACATCTGTGTCCGGTATTTATTTTGTTTGCTCAGTGCATTCTAGCTGCTTCAGCACCATGGTGTACTGAAATGTGAGCAAGGACACGATTTGTGAGGCACGCATGTTTCCTGGAGGTGTGGCAGGTGCATGTGTGAGGTCAGGATGTTTAAGAGGTGTGAGTCTAATTCAGTTTCTTGCTCCACATGAGACTCTAAACAATGTCCCATTGAGGCTCTGACATATTGTCAGTGTGTCCACCACTCTAACACTGATGTCCTTGGCTGAGGTGCTTATTCCCACGTTTCAACTATCCAATCAAACCACTGCGTATTAGCCAAAATGTCATTTGTTTCTATGTCTCCGCTCTCATTACATTGAATTTCCCAATGGAAATGGTTGTGCTTCAAATGCAAAATACCAAATGCTTACCTATGCTTGGGAGCAAAAGTGTTACATAACCGTAATACAAATACTCGACATTATAATATCATCCAAAAAAAGCTGTGGTTGCAGAATAAGATGCAGAATGATCTAACAACAGCTGTAGTCTGACATCCAGACGACTTGGTGGAAAGTAACTAAGTACATTTACTCAAGTACTGTACTTAAGTTTTATGCTACTTTATTCTTCTACTCGACTATATTTATTGGATAGCTATAGTTACTGGCTACTTTACAGATTAAGATTTTATATAAAAACATATAATACACTCATAAAATGCAATGTATAGTTAAAGATTAAACCAGTGGTTTTCTAATTTTCTGGCTTGTGACACGATGTCTATGAATTGTTAGTAGATCCACCCAAGATGGATCTAAATTTTAATTTCAATCCAGCCAATAGCTGTCAAGACATTACACTTAGAGAAAAAAATGTCAACCTGCTGGTGGCGCTAAAGGAAAAGTGAGGGGATCCCCAAAGTCATTAGGATACATCGTCTGGGAATCATGAAAATCCCACTCCATCCAGTAATTGTTGAGATATTTCAGTAAGGACCAAAGTGGTGTAGCTACAGTAATCCGCACAGCATGTTGTGTTCATTGATTTATTAAACCAATAAAAGCAACAGCAGGAGGAAAATAGTTAATTGGTCATAAAGCATGATAAGCCTAATGTCCCTGCTTTCATAAACTAAGGCATTGTGAATGTGGGAAACCCAATTACATTTATCTGACATCACCACGGCTTGTAATGAAAAGTGATTCACAACAACACATCTCTAATCACAATGTTTTACCAAGTTTTCAATATTCGCCGCTTTGTGGCGTGAGTGACCTGTAGTCAACGGTGTATTATCAATTATTTCAGCAAACAGATGCATTTATAGGTTGCTACACAGCCTCAAACAATGCCTGTTATGTCCCACAAACATTAAACAGACATTAGGTAAGGGGTATTGTTGAGTTGTTTGCTTTACGTTCATTCAAGATCCACTGCCACTTTCTGTAAATGCTCTTCAGAGTGGGCAAACACAAATATAAGGAACTTTCCCATATGCACCACAGGAGGCCTGATCCTGTTATTGTTGTAGGAGCAGATGCCTTAGATCCTGACTTTTAGCCCAAGGCAAAAATTCAGGAAGCTCCGATAATGAAGCAGGGCGTTCTCTCAGTGAGGCCCATCTGAGGAACACTGCATGCAATATTGTGTTACACATTTTCAAGTTACAATTCTTGCAACTCCATGCTTGGGTGAGATATGTCTCGAGTTGGTGCAATGTATGACTTAACTTGTTTACACATTGTTCGCTGAAATCACCAACACCCTCTCCCCTATGAAGCTAATGGCTAGTGATTTAAGTGATATTAGCATGCGGAATACATCATGCACCCTCTAGACCATCCCTCTGCACCCTACTGTGTGTTGGTCTACGTTTACACACAGCTCATGACATAACCTGAGAACCTCATGTACTGAGGGATTACATAAGCAGCAGAAGCCAAAAGTATTAGCGTGTGGATCTTTGCGTCTAACTTCATCAGGGGCTTGGGCCTGAACCTTGTCTCTAATTAGATCTGTCAACTCAAAGCCCAAAATCTCTGGGAATGGTACAGAGAACTGCTGAGCAACTGGAAGCAGTCGAGCGGGTGTGAGATATTTATGCTGTACAGGATTTTAGGGCTGGAGCAGTAAGGGAAAATATACATTTATTTGTAGAATACTGGTTGTGATCACTGGCAGAGCACAGCAAAGTGAATGTCCCGTGACCAAAACCATCAGTTTAACACTTAATGTAGTTTTTATAGCAGCCGTCCCTGTGCCATATCAGCTGTATGACTGGGCACTAAACATCTGTCATCTCACAAAAACTTTCCCTAAAAGACTCTTTTTAAAACTGGGACGAATGCCATGTAGATATTAGTTGCCAGCAAGAGGAGGTCTTCCATCATGTCTTTTGTATTTTAAGAAAAGAGATAAGACTTTATTGATCCCCGAGAGGAAATTAGCATGTTACAGCAACACAGAGACAGACTAAGGGGTTAGAATATGGATAAAGAACCTATTTCAATGAAATGAATACAAATATTAATCGGAAATCAAGAAATTAGAGAGGTGATATTAAAAAAGTTATATACAATATGTATATTATAATACCTATATAAGCAAATATTTGTGCAAAAGAAGTTGAATAGTGCCACTCCAGCTGCCATGATGTGTGAACTCTACAATACACATTATAATATAACAATTCTGTGTACTTTAGACATAGGTATGCCCCGCAATAGTAATAGTAATATTTATTTCGATGTTAATTAGAGTCGTTTTGAATTCTAACATCACGTGTGTGCAGACTCAATCTACCATCTTCTCCTTCATCGCTCTGTTCTTGGCCTGACTTTATAATGAATCGTTTTCAATATTTTTTCTTTTTTTCACACAGATTTTCTCCAGCAACGTCATTAATATCATATTTTTTTCCATCTGCAATCGCTCTTGCTTTGACTCTATTTCCATGACAGTTTATGCTTACCGCAAGGAGCCTGGACTGCATGCTCCTCTCTACTTTAACATTCAAGTCTATGCTTCTACTGACAGCGTTCTATTCTTTTAATCCATCAGTAGAGACTTCAAGCCAGACCTCATTCTATTTACCTGTTCACCTGAATTCACAATGCCTCACCTCATCTATCAGCAACACTTTATATATACTATGCCTGTTTCCTGACCCCGTTATTAATTCTATCAAATTCAAATTAAATCTAATCTCCCATTTTAGAAGCTGGATCTTTTGTCATGAAAAGCAAACAGATTGGTGAACTAGAATCAATTGAGATTTACGATACAAATTGTGCCGTTTAATTTAAAAACATAATGTAAAACTGGCAAATTGTTCCAGATGAGTCATAAATCCCCATATATTCTTCTGTAAGGACCCTGCTTAACAACATACCCAGGCTGTCAACAATGGCAAACGGTCATGTCTTGCCTCTATTATTAACATCTTGCAATAGCTTTATGATTGTGTAAAATATATATTACCAGTGACTGACCACCTTAGCTTGAATACCTGGTAAATATGACGTGGTCACCTGATATTTCTGAACTCTATGAGTTGATGAAGAACATCTGAATGCCCCTTTAAACAATTTAGTGGTACACTGGATTTGGGAATACTGAGATCTACAACATTGGTCTCAGCTGCATTTGGAGGAATCTTTGAAATGGGACAGGACGTGACAACTTTTTATGACATATTTAGTCTAGAAATACATGCTTTGGAGGATCCAGCGCCTGAACGAGACACAGCATTTTTCAAACAATAACCCCAGCCCTAACCCTCTTACTGTAAAACATCAGCAAATGCTTTACTGTCACATTTGAGTCATTTGACAGGAAGTAGAGCATCAACAGTTAACTTTAACCTGTAACATTGTACACATTGAGTAGATCTTCAATCACATACTCACTATACACTAATTTACAAAGGCCAAACTCCTGAAACTAAGATGGCTTGAGTTCAGTCTTTCTCTGTTATCAATCAGTCTCAGTAAACCTTCTTTGGCAAAAAAACAACCCTAAAGCTTTGCAGCAGTGACTGGCTTTTTTTCTTTTTCACCATTATAACAATGTGGAAAACACATCGCTTTATTCCACATCTACCACTTCCATGAAATGATGAGCACTCATCAATTCACTAATTACTTTCTGCTGAGCTGTGGCAGTGTTCTAGCTCCCCAAAACGCTTACAATTTTCAGTGCTGACTTTATTACACCGGGACACTTGCACTTGTTTTCAGACTATATCCAGTTTCATCACTCACATGCTGGCTCATTTCATGTGGCTTACTAAAAATGTAGCTAGTGAGGCCTTTAAATATTTTCATTCCAAATTCTTGAGTAACATCATTAGATTTAATGTACCATTATTCTTCTTTTCCCCTTGTCCTTTTAATTTCCAGTCAGTGCTAAATCATATCCATGCATCTTCTTTGAAATTCCTGTGGAGCTGCCATTTTCCAAAAGCCAAAGCCACAAAAAGGGGAAACAACTCTCTGGCATAGATAGGACCAGAGGCCTTTTCCCACAGGGTTTGCAAACTGTGTGTTGCTGGAAATTTAAAGAGCCGCTCTGTAGCAAACTGTTTGCATTGGTGTAACTGTGTGTAATAAATAATATAATCCAGCATTTTCCTAGTGAGTCAGAGTTTAGTCGTAGGGCTTATTAATGGTCATTTTCTACAAAGTGCTTGTCTACAGGGTACTAAAACAGAATGACAGACGATTGGTATGGAGAGGAATACAAACCCTCCTTCAGTAGTTTTTGTTATACCTGTACTTCCTGTTACAAGCCCTCTCATCTGTCCAGTTTCATTTATTCACTGCAAGATTTCTGCATTATGCTCTCTACATTCATGTATCTTGGTTTTCATGTTGTTAAAATTCTTGAGTAAATCCCTTCACCATCACCGTTATCAATTAGGTGATAATATTCACTAGTATCATTTTAGTCCCTAAATTCCACTGCGGCGCTGCACTTGGCAACACAAATGGGAAGAAGGAAGAAATGTAGCACATCACTTGTTGACTTTTATAATAACCTTATGACCATCTGTACAACATAATGTATAAACAGACCAATAACGCTGAGAGGTTGTCTCTCTTGTGTCAATAATGCAGGTGTTATTTATGTCATCCTGAATCCTCACTTCATCAACAAGGTTTTTCCAAAGCTTAAAGCAACCAAGCCATGAAGCCAGACCAACAGGCCATTTGATATGGAAAATAAAAAGCACACGCTGACAGCTCCTAGCGTGACTTTCTAGAAACGTGTGTAGAGCTTTCTCCGGTCTTAGCGCCTGTCCTGAAAAGGCTTATGGCTGAAATATCATACATGCTGGAAAACTCATCTTCCCATTCGTAATCAGTAGATCAGAGGGCGTTGCCTTGATGATATCACACTACTGGGTCCATTTACTTTTTAATCATGGTTTTCAAAAGAACTGTTTGCAAATTTTCTTTGGAATGTCCTCTTATATATACAAACTGGGTTTTTTTTTTCTTTTTGGGTTAGAAAATTGACCATGCAATTTAAAAGAAATTCCTTTTTCAAACACTTCCCCTTACACATGTAATTTGTAACAGTGGTTTGGGAGATTTTGAATTTGTTCATGAAATAGCTGTTTACTCATCCACCGCTATACTTCAAACCAAACTGAAATTCTGTCTCGTTTGCTGCCCAGATTTAAGGACAATTTGAAACCATCTTGTAATGACAGGTGCTTTCTCGTCACAGGCTTCCCTGCGTAGCTACTGCTGTCTGCCCAACACCAGAATGGACAGCTTTGTAAGCCCACACCGAGTGAAACAGTATCTGACAGAAAAAGCTTCTCAGATGGGCTTTGTTATAAAATTCGATCCCTGATTCAGAGCAGATCCGGGTGTTCATGCAGCAGAGGCAGAGCAGGACAGGGAGGGAACTGATGAATGACGCACATCGCCACCATGTGGTGGTGTCAGACTATTTACTTGTATTACTGAAACGGGGACAGATATAACGGGCTATTGTGCTGTAGTGCTGGCCATTCCGACTCTTGCCAGAGATGACGATGGAGCTTTCAAATCAAAGATTTTTAAACTGAAAATATATATTTTTTGCACGACCATAAATCTGCAAATTCTTTGGAGAATAACCTTTAATCAGTGAGGTGTACTCACGTATTTTAGATCCTAGTTTGACTGTTTTGTAGGTCCACAGTGTAGAATTCTGCATCTTACGTTTAGCCTACTTTTCTTTTGGCGCCCACTTTTGTCAAATGTTTCATCATATTTAGACAAGTGGAAAATATTTGCGCTTCTCCTCTCGAGCGTCTTTTAGAAAGCATGGGTGATTGAGGTTCGACCAAACCTCGTGTATCATTCCAGAAGCATGTTTTGAGGCTCATCATACCTCCTCTTGTCACCTGTGAGGACGCGTGGAAGACTTTGTCACTGAAAACCCTTCAGGTGTCTGTCTGAGGGCATTGCATGACTGCACAACCCTGACGCAACTGCAGAGAACCAGACTGCGGCAATGGAAAGTATTTCAAACCAAAGTGACTTCTGGCAATTTAACGAATCCTGGCGGAACTCGAGTCTCTTTAACGGGACCGCTTGGTTGAACCAGACGAACCCTCTGAAGCGGAACGAAGAGGTGGCGAAGGTGGAGGTAACTGTGCTCGCCCTGGTGCTGTTTCTGGCGCTGGCGGGGAACCTGTGCGTCTTGCTGGCCATCCACACCACCAAGCACAGCCAGTCCCGTATGTATTACTTCATGAAACACCTGAGCATCGCCGATCTGGTTGTGGCGATATTTCAAGTTCTCCCTCAACTTATCTGGGACATTACATTCCGGTTCTATGGACCGGACATTTTGTGCAGGTTGGTGAAATACCTACAGGTCGTTGGGATGTTCGCCTCCACTTACATGTTAGTTTTGATGTCCGTAGACAGGTGTTTGGCAATTTGTCAGCCTCTTCGTTCTTTGCACAGGAGAAAAGACCGCTTCTATGTCATATTTTCCTGGGTCCTGAGCCTGCTTTTCAGTATCCCGCAGATGTTCATTTTCTCCCTGAGAGAGGTTGGCTCGGCCGGGTCGGGAGTGTATGACTGCTGGGGCGACTTCGTGAAGCCGTGGGGAGCCAAAGCTTACATCACATGGATCAGTCTCACCATATATATCATTCCAGTGGCAATACTGAGCATCTGCTATGGGCTGATAAGCTTAAAGATATGGCAAAACTTTAAACTGAAAACCAGGCGGGAGCAGTGTATAAGCCTGACGCCCAAAACCTCCAAAGGCAACACGCTGGCCCGTGTGAGCAGCGTTAAGCTCATCTCCAAGGCGAAGATAACCACAGTGAAAATGACTTTTGTGATCGTCGTGGCTTACATCGTCTGTTGGACCCCCTTTTTCTCTGTCCAGATGTGGTCTGCGTGGGATCCAGCAGCGCCCCGCGAGGGTAGGTGTCATTTTAAAGTTTAATATTACGGAGAGTGTGCGCCAGTGCTGCGCAAAAGCTGATGTGCTCACAATGTCATTATGCATATGAGACATTTTGAAACACACTACCCATCGTTTCCATCATTTTGAAAATGTTCCTGGCAATGTTGCCCAGTGTAAATAAATGGAGATTTTTAACTGCCGCATCATTCCCGCTGTGCGCGTCAGTGCTTTTTACGCGCGAGAATGCCAGCACTTGCTTATCCAGCTGGAGCAAACTGAGACACACAAAAAATACCATCTCGAGCTGTGTTTATTCTGGTTTACTCATAAAGGTGGGTCAGGCACTGGAGTTTTATGGTTGGCTCTGCTGTGTTAGTATCAGTGTAAATAACCCACCCAGGGTGCGGCGCGGATGACAGAATTGGCAGAAGCTCTGACCAATCACAGTGACAATAGGACAAAACGAAAACAAAAACCCCAAACCAACAATATATCATCTGTCTGCTATAAAAACACATTGCTTAAACACCCGTGTATCTGACATTTGAGTGTTTGTAGCAATTTTTATTGGAAACCATCCCCACAATACACACAGTTAAAATACGCAGTCCGTAGTCCCTGTTGCCTAACCACAAATAGCTGAAACACATTTCCAAATTCACTGGCAGGTCTTACAACAGATAACTAGTCGATCTTACTTACTGATCGAATGTTTTCAGATGCTGTTCATGGTTTGTTTACATCAAAACCAGACCTACAGTAGGCTAGTGACTGAGAATGCTAAGTTTATATATAATAATCCATGTTGGGAAGGTTACTTTTGAAATGTAATAGGTTACAGATTACTAGTTACCCTGTTTAAAGTAAGTAATGTAACTATTTTGATTACTTCATTAAAGTAATGTAATTTATTACATTTGATTACTTTTTGATTACTTTACTTTAACAAATGTTTTAAACTGTGCAATAAAGCTGAAAAGTCCTAAAATATAGATTTAAACCATGCAGTGTAAACCTCCCAACAGTTCTCAACACAGATTACTGTCTCCCCCAGTGCAGCCTGACATATGCATGTTGTTATTATTATGAAATAAAGTGATATTCTATATAGAATACTGTTTACACCCAATGATCAACCATGTTAATGTGTGTTTTATATTAAATATAATTTGGAGAAGTCAAATCACATCCAGGCCAAACCACTAGTAATATCCTCAGATGTGTCCACTAGGTGGC
>JAVQJL010057374.1:0-12961 GCA_036024295.1 Nannoperca obscura
TGTGACTAACCTGACTGCTGGTGTTCAGTATGAAATAACTGTTACTGCAGTGGCAGGTGATGGCTTTACTGTTGGACAGAGTTCAACTGTTTCTCAATACACAAGTAAGTACAGTAATCTTCGAAATGTGGTTCATTCACAACTCATTGTGTCAGCAATGATATCAACTCTTTCCACAGAGGTATCTGTTTCAGATTAGGCTTTTGGCTCTGAACAACTACTTGTATAAAACATTTTCTGATTGTTCTGCTTTTTCCCTGTTATGTGGTTGAATGCCTTGTTTTTCTTGCTTGTGGATAGTTTTATCCGTCTATTTTTGTAACTTTTAGTTTTCATATTTTTCTTTTTTTCTCCTCTCTTTTCTCGTCTAGCACCTGGTAAAATTGCAAATCTTATTTTGACCCCAAATACCTCGTCCATCTCTCTGAACTGGACCTCACCCCCAGGTCAGGTGTTCAAGTTCAGGGTAGAGTGGCAAAACGGTGGAGCACCAGTGGTCATGTACACCAACTATACCTCTGCTGTACTATCATACCTGATCCCTGGTACTAACTACACAGTCACAGTTAATGCCATTGGCAAAGAGAATCAGACAGGAGTTTCTTACACATCCTTCTCCGTAACAAGTAAGCAACACATACCTTATTTAACATCCTAATTAAAAATACATAGGCAATATAAGCAATGTTGGAAAGCCGTAAGCTAAGTGTTGATTTTATTCCTCTCATGTTTTTCTTGCATTTGCAGAACCTGCTGTGGTCATGAATCTCACCGTCATTCAAGTCACAACTTCGTCTGTGTCTCTAAACTGGACTCAACCAGAGGGCAATGCCAGCTCATACAGAGTCCAGTGGACCACAGTAGATGTGAACACCACGACTGACACCTCCTTTACTATCAACTATTTACGCCCTGGATTCCAGTACAACATCACAGTGTCTGCTGTTGCTGTATATCCCTTAAACATCGGAGAACCAACCTTAAAAACTACCTTCACAAGTAGGTTCACACTGATAATATGTGTAAAATGTGTAATAATGTGGGCAGCTGTGGCGCAGGAGGCAGGGCAGGTTGTCCTTCAAGTATAGGGTTGGTGGTTGGATCCCCTGCTCCTCCTGTCAAGTGTCCTTGAGCAAGACACTGAACCCCCAGTTGCTCCTGATTTGGAAGCCGCTTTGGATAAAAGTGTTTGCTAAATGTAATGTAATAATGATAATAAGCAAAAGCTATGAGATTCAGCAAACAAAAAGCAAAATGGAACCTAAATAGAAGCCGCTAATTGGTGACATTTGTAACCTCTATTAGTCATTTCATTATTATTTCTTTAGATACTACCTATAAATGCCAAGCAGTGGGAAGTGTTGCCATGATGTTTAACCCACAATTGCATTGACTTTGTGGGAGATGGTCTTTATAAAAGGCAGCTAAACACAAATTTATCAACAAACAATTGCATGTAGAGCTGCAACAATTAATTGATTAATCGATTACTTGATCTTGATTTTGCTAGCAAAAATGTAATTCTCTGAATCTGAATTCTCTAAAGCTTCCTACCTTTTTGGCATTATGTGACTGCAGCCTAAATATCTTCCACACTGTTTGTCAGACAAAACAAGACATTCAAACACCTCAATGATCTCCCCCCGACACATTTTCTGACATTTTACAGACCAAATGATTAATAGAGTAATCAAGAAAATAATCTGCAGATCAATCAATAATGAACATAATTGTTAGTTACAGCTCTAGATGCATGGTTTTTATATACCATACCATTCCTGACAAATAGAGTGAACCATACAACATACTATTCAGCGAGATCATGTTGAAACGGCTGCATTTTCAGTAATAAGAGCTGATACAATGTCAATGTCAATATCAATTGTGTTTCTCTGCTTGTATGTTGCCGCCATTTTGAACCTTTTAAGACCTTATTGTTTAGAAATATAGGAATGTATAATCCATATATTCCTATATTCCTAAACAATAAGGTATGGTTTATTGGATTGGAAGTATGGTTTTTGGATTACTAAAATATTTTCATTGATCTGATGACATTGCAATATGTCTTTGAAGTGATTAGATAGGCATTTGCAGCAATTATATGTACTTTATTCCTATTATGCCATTTCAAAATGTGACACATAATTAGTGGATATTGTCTTATTTAATGATGCAATGACAAGAGAACCACACAACCTTTTATTTCTTTATTT
The DNA here is from genome assembly GCA_036024295.1 of Nannoperca obscura. NCBI lineage: Eukaryota > Metazoa > Chordata > Actinopteri > Centrarchiformes > Percichthyidae > Nannoperca > Nannoperca obscura. Next base: position 2,217 of record JAVQJL010057374.1, read on the forward strand.
TTTAGGACCTGACCAGCCTGGCAACATTACGATGACAGCACAAGGAACTTATAACCTGAGCATCAACTGGACTTTGCCTTCAGGGAGGGTTGATTACTATGTGGTGAACGTCTCAGCTGAGGAATTGGTACATTCGTTCAGCAATATAACAACAGCCACCTCACTCTACATCGCTTATTTACTACCTGGGAGACTCTTTAAAATCACAGTGACCGCTATAGCTGGAAACTTTAGTAACGCTTCTAACCAGTCCTCATTTGCCACGAGTAAGTTCAACAGATTTCATGAGTTTGTTTTCAATATACAAATCAGATTGATGTTCAGTTTCTCAAAATCCTTATATGTTATCCTTTCTTGTACATCAGTGCTTGTGCTCCTCAAGTAATGATTGGTAGCAATCTGATTTAATCTTAATATGATATGTTGTGGAAACACCCTGCTAACAAAATGCTCTTTAGCTGAAAAATAGAAAATGTTTATTCATTTTAAGTTTTGTGTATTTTTTGTTTGACATTGCGCGTCTGTGTGTGTGTGTGTGTGTGTGTGTGTGTGTGTGTGTGTGTGTGCGCGCCTGTACCTGTTATTCATATGTCTTAGTTCCTACACCTCCTGGTCCCATTGTCATCAGTCAGAGGACAAACTCTTCACTCTATCTGCAGTGGGCGACTCCCGCTTTGATGGGGAGTGCTCTACACATCAGCTACTATATCACCTACCAGGCTGTTAATGGCACAAGACTGGATGTAAACGTCACAGTGAATAACACAAAGCTGTCCCAGCTTTCCTCTGGCACTTTCTACAATATATCTGTTGAAACAATTGGACCCCAAAATTTAAGGAGCTCGGCTGTCTTTAATTCTGCTTTCACCCGTAAGTACAACATGGAGAAATCGAAAAATGCTGAAGTATCTCTGTAGCTTGAAGTGATAATATTATTCATTTTGTACTTTTTGCAATATTAGAACAGACAGTTGTTTTGTTTTGCCAGCACCTAAGAATGCTGTATATTAAATTATCACTATTAAAAATGTGTCATATGTGATGGAAGTCTCTTCTTATTTAATTACTTTGTAATTAACATGTCCCTTGTTTGTCATTGTTCTAGTGCCCAACTCCATGTTGAACATTGTAGCCAGCCCTATATCCACCACCTCAGTAAAAGTCACTTGGTCATACCCACAGGGAGTCCAGCTGTATTACACATACTTGGTTCAAGCCTACAATTCTATAGTAGCACTGTTTAATACTACAGTCAGCAATTACAGCCCTACTGTACCAAACCTGGACCCGGGAACTAGATACAATATCAGTGTCACGACGATAGCAACAACAGGAAGTGAATCTATGGTGGAACAGACATTCAGTTACACAAGAAAGACTTTACAATTAAAACACTGTTTAAACTGCCGAAGCATTACTGTATTCTATACCATCAGACCATTTAAATAACCAATATTCACAAAACAGTTAAAAGTAAAATACAGTTTTCTATTGTGGTCGTTGGTCTTACTTTATCCTCTGCTGTATTTGTTTTTTGCAGTGCCTGAAGCAGTGACCAACCTCACGGTGAACTATGTGAACACAACGGCCATCCAGCTGACGTGGCTCAGACAAAATGATTATAAGCCTTCCTACACCTACCAGGTGGTAGCGCTCCAGGACAAAATGGAGGTTCAGAGTAATTTAACGGGGACTGAGGCCTATACCTTCTTCAACCTATCTGCTGGAGCATTTTACACTTTTAATGTATTCACAGTAGTAGGAGGGGTCAATTCCACAGTGACATACATATCAAGTTACACAAGTACGTTATTAAAGCTTCTGTAATGTGTTTTTTTTAATGTATATTACATTATCGATGGCTAAAAAGATTAAGTTATCTAGTATAAATTAGCAATCAATAGCGTTATCCAGTCATGTTTTGATGATTACTTTAGAGGGGTACGCTAGCAATTTAGGATTGCACTTATTAGTTGGGGGACTTGTATGAGACAGAAATAAAAAAAGAAAGGTCTAAATCCCAGCAGCAGAGGCCCACATAATGTTTGATAGTCTCTTGCATGTGTCAATGTCAATCTCCAAAAACACTGTAGCCTACAATTTCTATAACGCAACTCAATCCTCATTAGACCCTAACCTTGCCTAATAAATGCCCACGTAACTTCACTCCTCCAGTTTGTAATACAAGCTTTCTGTCCATCATTATTTCTTTCAAACTCAACAGCAACTGTTTTCATAGGCTGAGTAGTACTTCTTGTGACGAGTAAACTGAGCTTGATGAATTTTTTTTTGTTTTTGTTTTTTCATGGGGAGGAGGGGCAACTCTTTTATTTATTGTTCCCATTTCCCATTTGTTGGGAATTTCCCATTCCAAACATAGATGCCTAAAAAGAATATCCGCTAATGTCTCAAAAAAGAAGAGAAAAAACCCTAGACGACATGTATACACATGTGCATTTCTTTACTGTATTGAAGAAAGTGTGCCCCACACTTTTAAAAATCAACAAGACAAAAACACAACACGACAAGCCATACTTAAATATGATGTACATGTACACCCACATTTGCAATACATAGTACATAATGTATACGTTGTCTACAGCGACTGAATTTACAGAGTCTAGGGCAACAAATTAAACAGATTTGTGGAAGACAGGGTACAGATATTTAATATGTCAGATAGGGTGGAAGCAATCTGAGCCTAAAAGGAGTACACTTTAGAACATTTTCCACAGTGTCTGCATCTAAGTACCAACTGATTTTTGAGCTTGTAAAGTGCATAAGGGATTTTGAGTCATTCTTGGCATTTCCTTCTTGATGTTAGGTAACATTTTTGAATTAACTTCTACTACATTAATTGATTAATGACTAATTAATTATGACTGCGGGATGCCAAGGGCACATTATTCCATCATACTCTCTGCCACTTTACACACAAATCATAATATTGAAAATCCTACAGGTACCTACAGGTTTATTTATTTTGTCTTGTAATTTTTTATACAGCCAAGAGACAAAACCACATTGTGAATTTGTCATTAAAGACATATGTCGCACATAGCATACATAAAATGTAAGTGCTAGGCAAAAAAGTTACTTGAAAATTTGCACCGTTTATATATTACCAGTTACCAATAAGAAGGTTATTGTTTCTGAGTCTAAAGCCACTTTATGTCCCATTGACCTTTTCTTTCCATATATTAACTGAATGTGCAATAACTGGTCCAAAGTTAGTCAAACAAAAGTGTTTTGAAAGACCAGAAACAGAATATCTTAGCGTGTGTGGTGATTTTAAGTCTACCCATGTTACAGAAGCCCCCCAAAATGAACTTCATGTGTAAAATAGGTGGAGTTCCCCTTTGTGGGGTGTGAGGTTACTGCACAGATTATCCAAGAGGAAAAATTACAGATTTAGATAATGAATCTTAGGATTCCTCTATGCTGTTATATTAACTCTCAAAGTAATCCTCTCCAATGTTATTTTTGTCAGAATACACTTAAATGTTGATTGCATTTAAAATATATCTGTGTCTCAACCTAACCCTGTATTTCTATGAATTAATTTGATGTGTTTATGTTAGCTCAGGCTAAAATTATGGATTTATAATAATATAATATGTGCATGTTATATTTTTTTTTTACAGTGCCTTGTGTAGTTACTGGCATCACAGCCCTAGGAACCACAACTAACATGTTAGTGAACTGGACAAAAGCATGTGGGAAGGTGGCCTCTTACACTGTCCTGCTGTACAGAGACTCACTGTTGGTGAACAGCACAAATCTGAGCAACGCTACTACAAACACACTGTTTCAGGGCCTGACACCAGGAGTGCTTTACTGTGTAGTGGTGGGCACCAAAAGTGGACCTTTCCAGAGTAATAGTTCAAGAGTTTGCAACGCAACTTGTAAGTTACATCGTCATCATGACTTATAAACCTGTGCATACATGTACAACATATTTGTACTATATGGTTTTTTTAATTACTATTTTACAAATGCCTGTAGGGTTTGAATTGAGTACTAATTAAATGGTATTTCTTCTCCTGTTCAGTTCCAAACCCTCCTGGTCACATCATGGTGGCATCTCAGACTGAGTCGTCCATCAACTTTACTTGGTCTTTACCAGTGGGCATGGACCATAATCAGTACAACTTCAGTGTGTCCACCTTTAACGGCTCACATCTGACTAACAACAGCTGGTTCCTGCTGGACAATCTTCAGTCTGGAAGCCCATACAATATCTGGGTTACTGTACGCGTGGGGAACTCTGAGAGCACAGGAGTGACAGCACAAAGCTATACCAGTGAGTGTGACACACACACGATCACACCAGGGTTATTACTATGGAATTTCTTTTCTTGTTTCAGTGAGGTTTTAATGTGGGTTTCTAGTGTACTTATTGTTGTGTATTATGGTGTTATTTGTTTACTGCTATACTTAAAAATGTCTCTGGTATTGGTTATCATTATTGCTATTTTTGTGATATAGTCAGTGACTGAGTGAGAGAAAGATATTTCTGCATGCAATAGTATGTTATGAGGCATAAAAAGATACAATATATTTACATACATAATTTCGCAATTAGCATTAAGTAAAATGTTAAATGTACTTTGACTATGAACTATTTTAATTTTAGTTTTATAACAATGACTTTGATGCACAAAAACATATTCTGAGATTTACAGTGATTTTATTTAACTGCCAATGATGGTGGTGGGTGGGTTTTTTATCATACTGAGTCCAAATGCTTATTTGTAAAAACACATGCCTATTCTGCATATGCACTGTATCTCATTTGTCTAAATTTCTCAGGACCATATCCTGTAACCATGCTGACACAGGCAGGAATCAACATACATGCAGTGAGCTTGGTGTGGAAGCAGCCGCAGAACAAATCTTACTACTCATATCTGGTGCAGACCTCCAACGGCTCCATTGTTCAATCTATAAAAGTCTTCAACACCACATGCACAATCACTGGACTTCTCTCTGGGAGCAACTACAGCTTCACTGTCACTACACAGATAGCAAATGGCACTCAGGCAGATCCTGTCACAGTGTCCTACTTTACATGTATGTATATTCCTTATTCAAGATAATGTTTCTACACCTGGGAAGCAGCAAAATGAACCCCAAACTAAATTAGCGAAACAATTACATTTAATTCAATTTTATTTATATGCCGTAAATAATACTATAAAGAGTATGGTCTAGACCAGCTCTGTATATAACGTGACGTGTGTATTATTTATAGAGACCAAATAATTCTCACCATGAGCTTTGTTATTTACCGAAGTAAATAAAAATTAAACTAGTTTAGTCTTTGTATACTTTGCACTGAGGGGAGTGCTGCTACAGGTTGAAAGAATGTGAAAGATTATGTGTTTTATGTTCATTCATAAGAAACACTTTCTGCTCTGTTTGTAGGGCCATATAGTATTACATCATTGAAGGCTGAAACCATAAACACAACAGCTATACATCTGGTTTGGACTAAACCGCTGGAGTACAAGGATTATTTTACATACTTGGTTGAGACTACAGGCTTCCAAAACCAAACCCTCAGAGGAGAAGACGCACAGATCTCACAGCTCCTCTCTGGAACCAACTACACCTTCTGTGTTTTTGTCCGTGCAGCGGAGAACATCACTGGGGAAGGGAACTGCACCTCTCAGTATACTAGTAAGACTCTCACCTGTCATTTCTGTATCTTTATTTCAAATGGTCAGTGTGGTTGATCAGCTTTAATCCTTCCTCCCCAACACACGAACAGTGCCTGAGACAGTGCAGCCCATCATCTCCAGCCAGGGCAATAGTTCAATCCTGGTGTCATGGACCAAACCCTCTGGGAACGTGGAGAATTATAAGGTTGATCTAAACAGCACTTCCACAGCTTTAGAGGAGGTAGTGCTGGACTCTAGCAAAACCTCCTGGTTGTTTGAGAACCTGTCTGCTGGAAGGATTTACTGTGCCATGGTAACCACATGTAGTGGACCCTTCAATGCCTCATCTGTTTTTGTTACTAATGCAACTTGTAAGTATGATAAAGTTGTAAAATTTTAAAGCTGTCATATACTTTTATTGTTGTATTCCAAAGCATACTGTTGACTTTTTAAGGTGTTTTTAGTTTAGTTTTAGTTTTTTCTTGTTATCAAGTGCATATCTTCCAGGCATCCAGTGGTTTTTGTACAACATACCTGACTTGAAGATTGTGTAATCCACAACATTGAAATATTGTGTGCCTTTTACTTTTTGGTGCTGCAGTTGTGAGCACAGATGATGCTCTAAACCTTGATGATCACTTCTCTGGCACACCACAGGTCCTTCTGTGTAACTAATAATACAAGAAGCAAAAAACTAAACATTTTTACAATTCTTTCAATAAAGTCAGTTCTTATTTATTCGACAAAAACAATAGTCATACTATTGTCATAATAATATTTTGTCAGTTGAGAAAAGTAATACATGGCCGCTGATGAGATGTATTGGCAAACCGTGACAGGGCAAACAGGATACGTAACTGTGCGGCCATTTCATGAATACATTTCTGCAAGTTGATATTTATACAGTAGGGCAGTGGAAGTGAAGACAACTAAAAAGTTATGGTATGCTTTGGAAAATTCCTGGCAGTAATGTAAATTGATGTGTTTTTATATGTAATAGAAAACACTATCAGCATGGCCCTTTAAATATTCATTTTTGGTGAAAAACTGAATAATTTTTGAATGATGTTATTCTGCTTGTTGAAGTTCACATTGTGCAATTCATCCCACCCCCCAAGTCCCTAACCCTCCCGGACCAATACACATCATGTTGAAGACGACCAGCTCCATTGACATTTGTTGGGGCAAAGCTCCTCTGATGACCGGTGCTTCATTCTACTACCTGTTGACTTACACATCACAGCAGGGAAGCAAATACAACATTACCTCCAACACCACCAGGTATACCTTTGCCTCCCTGCTTTCCGGGACTTCCTACAACATCTCCGTGGCAACAGTGGGTGCCATGGATTTTGAGAGTGAGACGGTAGTGATCAACATGGTCACCACAAGTAAGGCTTTCATTTTAGTACCCAAGCAATGTGCTTGTTCCTGTTTCAGCTTTACTGTCTAGTAACATTTACACCTTTCAAATCTCTTTCAAACTATCAGGACCATTCGGTGTGAAGTCTCTTCAGGTTTCTATGAAGGAGGAGACAATCACAGCCACATGGGACAAACCTGACGAATATAAAGAAAGCTATCGATACAGTTTGACCTGGCAAAGCCCAGATGGACAGACTTTTACCAATACAACTGAGACCACTGTGTATATTATCAGTAACCTGGTTCCTGGCAGTCAATATAACTTAAATGTCACAACAGAGACAAGTGATGGAACACAGAGTGCCGCAAGTTGGATTTCCACCTGTACAAGTATGATCATACCAGATCAATTAATTTCATATAGACTGTAATAGTGATATTTTCAAATAATTTTATCTTTCAACTGTGTGTATATGAAAATTGTAAAAAAAATCTTATTTTAGGTTGTTGAGTCTTTAAGATGTTTAAGATGTCTAATAAGGATTTAGTAAGGGTTTTTGTACAGTTAAACAAATTTAGGGTGATGACAGCTGCTCTCAATTTTTAATGTAATGGAAAGGAAGTCATTCACGATAAACAATACAGCAAAGATATTTATTTAATATCACCTGAAAACACTAAAAGTAATAAACTAATATATATTAATAATAAAATAAAATTGATAGTTTCATTCATGTAATGTTTTTTCTGACATTCATTTCTGTTTGATGCTGCAGATGCAAGCCCCGTGAAAAACTTGTCATGTTATGGTCCGAACCAAATAAACGCAGAAGTCATCCTGTCCTGGTCCAACCCCAATGGCACACACTCTGACTTCCAGGTCACTGTAAACAATGGCAATTTCTATACAAACACCTCTAATTATACTGTCTCCTACCTTCATCACTATACTGAATACAATCTGACAGTGGCGACTCGGAGCTGTGGAAACTCCAGCACACCTGTGTCTCTTCTCTGCAGGACTGGCATCACAAGTAGGACATAATGCATTGTGAACATTACAATTACACAACTGTAAACACTGATAATATGTTCAGCCATGTTTAAATGCAAGTGTTTCAAAGAGTTTGAGAAACATACCACAAGCTTTTAAATGCCTGTTGCTAATGTGAACTTTAGAGAACTTTGTATTTGTGCGGATCAATTCTCAAAGATGTATAATCACACATTCCATTTAATTTACAGACACTGGATCTGTAGTTAGTTTCCTTAATTTACTTGTAGTATCTTTAGTACAAGTACAAAAGGTTGCCTTGTGTTGTTTAGCATGGATGGTAGGAATCATTGAAAAAATGTACCATCTTACCATATATTTGCAGAAGGTAGCAAGTTCAAAACTTCCTGTGCTGTTTACTGCGTAATGTTTTTTTATTCTCTTTTTTGTTGTTGCAATATTTGAGTACAGAACTTCTCAAAATTTAATCTCTTCTCTTTCCTATTTTTTCACAGATCCACTCATTCCAGACAACTATCAGTCACTGTTGACGGTGACTGAAAAGGCATACAACAAGTTCTCCCTTCAGATTAACCCCACCCTGCTGAACAACACCAATGGGCCAATCACACATGTTGGGTTGATGGTGACAGTTAACCCTGGTGGGTTTCTTTTTCTCACCTTAATGTCAGGGAGTGTTGTAATTGTGTCATGCTGTCACAGTCCATTGATGCTTAAGTGACCAATTGTTGTGCATGATATAAATGTTTGTATTTCTTTAAGTATTATTATTTGTTTCACATGATAAATTAGACTCATGACAAGACCTTTCCTTTCAAAAGCCAATGACTGTTTTCGGTAATTCCAGTCCCTACAGGTGCCACTTCAAATTTTACAATGTACTTGGGGAATACTTATGAACAGTGGAAGTTAAAGAAGACTCCAGTATACCTGGCAACAGTCACACAGATCAACATCCAGACACGCAGTGCAGAAAACCAACTGACCATAGTTGTAGGAGATGGATCCACATGGGAAAACTACACTAATGGTGAACTGGACAGCAGTGAAAATTACCAGTAAGGACGCAAACCATATAGTGTATAAATAGGTGTGCAGCAGTGGATAATATACAGTAGTAACTTGTCAATGACAGAAATAACTTGTGAAAATGTAATAAGATTACCTTTTCCATGGGTTATTGCTGTATTATGTATTTTTATCAGCAGTCATTAAAAATGACTAATGTGTTACTGTAAATAGTTATCTTACATTTTCAGTGACAGTGTGTTAAATAATGATTTTATTTTAATAATTTTATTCAAACAGGTTATGTTACTGAGGATGTTAGTCAACATCATTTAACTTGTCGCACAAAATCCGGTTACTTTACATTACAAGCGGATTCATTAACCTAGAATGACGTTGTAGTTGTATTTGTAATCGTACCAATATCCAGCAAATGATACAGCATTTGTTATTTCTATATATTCAGTGATAGAGGTTATAGAGAAATAAAGACAAAAAACAAAAATCAAAGTGTAAAATTTTTATATCGATGTTTATCTTAACTGAATTGTTTAATCCTGCAGATGTGCCATTGTGCTGTTCACCAGTCTGAGTCTGCAAAACAAGCTTGTGAATAGTAACATGTCCCTGGTCTCAATAACACACTTTGATATTGGTGTTGTTCTCCCACCGAACCCAGGTACCACATTCAAACACAAAGTTGTTTGGGTTTTTTTCGTGCTATGAAATGCTCGCATAATATGAAGAAATGCACAATGGCCTCTTTCTTTGTCTTTCTGTTTTAATCTTTGTCAACATTTCAGTTTACATTGGCATTGCTGTCGGAGCAACATTGGGAATTTTTTGTCTTCTCTTCATCATCCTCATCGGCTTCATTATATACTGGAAAAGGTTTGTCATTGTCATCATTGATAAAAATGGGTGTATATATAAAAGTGCATTCGACTGAAATCTAAACTCAACTTAAACTATTTATGCACTGTAGGATATCCAAGAAAGAACCATCAGACATCCAGATTCATTCCATAAAGTAAAGTTTTCATTTTTACCATGTTATTAACAGTTTAAACTAAATGGACAACTGTTTCATTTTATAACTGAGTCAACATTGCTTTTTCCTCTTTCTTTTTCCAGAGCCAAAGTGTAAGTGTAAATCCTTTAAATCATAAAGCATGATCAAATATATAAAACCTGACACATTATGACAGGATCAGACTGAAATATATTGAAATCTTTAGACAGAGGTTTTCTGAACAAAACTCAAACCTCTTGTCTGGTCTCTGGTGTCCATTTGAGCAGAAGTGTGGCTGTGAGGGTGGAGGACTACGAGGCTTACTACAGGAAGCAGAAAGCAGACTCCAACTGTGGCTTTGCTGAAGAGTTTGAGGTGAAACACAAGTTAAATATTCAAGGGTCTCCTGATATATAAATTGGCATATTCACAGCAGGCAATTATATACAGTGGGTACGAAAAGTATTCAGACCCCTTTACATTTTTCACTATTTGTTTTATTGCAGCCATTTGCTAAAATCAAAAAAGTTCATTTTATTTCTCATTAATGTCACTCAGAACCCCATCTTGACAGAAAAAAAAACAGAAATGTAGACATTTTTGCAAATTTATTAAAAAAGAAAAACTGAAATATCACATGGTCATAAGTATTCAGACCCTTTGCTCAGTATTGAGTAGAAGC
>JAVQJL010057378.1:0-17684 GCA_036024295.1 Nannoperca obscura
TGTCTTGACTCTATTTTCTATTCATTTCACAACGTATGGTGGTGAATAAGTGTGACTTTTCATGGAAAACACAAAATTGTTTGGGTGACCCCAAACTTTTGAACGGTAGTGTATGCATTTGTTATTTTTCACAGTTCTTGTGTTCATTTCTTGTGTTTTTATTGATTATTAAATATGAGAAATGAGATGACTCAATATGTTGATTACTTATTAAGCACTAATATATATTTGTTTCCATTAATCCTGTTGAAGTAATGTGTGCCTTCCAAACACTGCTGTAAGCTATGTGGATTCACTGACAGAAGCAACAAAAGCTGCCATTTCATTTTTTATTTAGTTTGCCACATAGTCCATTCACCACCACGCCCCCTACTCAGACACACATACACTATTATTGTTGATGCAAAATACACAGTACACACACACGCAGCAACAACAAATCCACATGGACATTTAGCCTCACTGCACTCTAATGAGGGTCATTTCTCGCCATCAGGCTGAGACATCTTCCATCCTCATGAAACATACCCATCTTTCTCTTGCTGTGTCTTGCTCTGCTGCAAGTTTAATTCCATTATGTCCACCTTGCCAGGAAAAGGGACAGTTCATTCAGGGAGAAAAGACTTGGCAGTTTAAGGAGATATAAAGTGTAAAAAGCTGACAATGTAAAGGCGCAGGGGTATTCTAACACATTTCTTGTTCATGTATTGTGTCTTGCAGGGCTTGTTCGTGATGATGCTCTGTATTAAGAAAAAGCTGTGCCATGAAAGAGGGCAACGTGGGTAAAAGAGACATGCGACACCCAGCCCTACACCACTGCCACCTCTTCCTGGGCGGGGCCTTGCTGCTTCTCCTGGCCAGCCTGGCTCTGAGTTGCCCCGCCCGATGTGAGTGCTCTGCTCAAAGCAAGTCGGTCAGTTGCCACCGGAAGCGCTTGCCCACCATCCCTGAAGGCATCCCCATTGAGACGCGCGTCCTGGACCTCAGTAAGAACAAACTACGCATAATTACGCCAGACAACTTCTCTTCATTCCAGCAGCTGGAGGACCTGGACCTTAGCGACAACCTCATCAATGTGCTCGAGCCCGGCTCGTTTCGTTCTCAGCTTGCCCTCCGCTCGCTCAGCTTTCGCAGTAACTTGCTTCAGCTGGTTCCTGCTGGCGTGCTGTCAGGCCTGACGAACCTCACTCACCTTGACCTCAGCCACAACCGACTGGTGGTTCTCCTGGATCATGCCTTTCAAGATCTGCGCAGGTTGACGTCCCTAGAGGTGGGTGACAATGAACTGGTTTTCATTTCACAGCGGGCTTTTACAGGATTACTTGGGCTCCAAAGTCTGACCCTGGAACGTTCTAATCTGACCGTGGTCCCTACTGATGCTCTGGGACATCTGCACAGCCTGGTCGAACTGCGCATGCGCTACTTGAGCATTGGCTTTCTAAAGCCTTTCTCCTTTAAGAGGTTAACACGTCTCCGCCGCCTAGAGATTGATTACTGGCCCTGGTTGGACACACTGCCCCCCCTCTCACTGCATGGCCTCAACCTCACAACGTTGTTCATAACCAACACTAACCTGTCTGCCTTCCCTGGCGGAGCACTGCGCAATCTGCCCTACCTCACACATCTCAACCTGTCTTACTGCCGCATCCAGCACATCCATCAGGGAGAGCTAGGCCAACTCCCACACCTGCTGGAGCTTCACCTCCAAGGGGCTCATCTGGTTTCTATCGAGCCTTTTGCATTTGTGGGCCTCAAATCTCTGCAACTACTGGATGTGTCACAGAATCGCCTGGACTCTCTGGAGAGGGGAGTGTTTTCCTCACCAGACAGCCTCCAGAGGCTCTGTCTGGGTGGAAACCCATTAGTGTGCGACTGCAGATTGCTTTGGCTGCTCAATAGCCACAAGCCCCCCTCTCTGCAGATTCTGGATGTCCAGCCAGAGTGCAGTGCCCCTGAGTACCTCATGGGGAAAACTCTCCGTGACCTCAAGGAGCCTCTGGCCTCCAGATACATGACCTGCACCAAACCAAGGATTGGACCCAACATGACCCAGCTACTGATGGCTGATGAGGGTCAGCCTGCCCGCCTGAGCTGCATGGCAGAGGGAGCACCTCGGCCCTCAGTGGTCTGGATTACACCTCACAGACGCTACATCACAGCCAAGAGCAGTGGTAGGGTGGAAGTCCAGCCAGATGGTACCCTGGAGATCAAGGCAGCGGAACTGCATGACAGTGGGGTGTACTTGTGTATTGCCAGTAACCCTGCTGGAAATGCTAGCCTGTCAGCCTCTTTAGCTGTGAAGAGCCTGGGCATTGGGGACAGATCTCACTATACCAACAGGAGCTCAAACTATCTGACAGATTCTAACAGCACATGGGGGAATGGGACTGTACTGTACAACATGACAGTCCCTATAGACATTAAGACCATCATTATATCTACAGCCATGGGCTGCCTGTCCTTCCTAGGTGTGGTCATCTTCTGCTTCCTGCTTCTATTTGCCTGGAGCCGAGGGAAAGGACGCCATAAGAGCAACTTTGATATTGAGTATGTCCCTCGTAAATCCAATGGGGCTGCATCAGAGGTGACGGAAACAAGCGGCCCACGACGGGTCAACATGAAAATGATTTGAAAACGATGCAGACTGACATCGTCAGCTGAAAAAAAAGTTTTTTCTATGACAGTGGATTTGTGACAAATGACAGTGATGTACTAATATAGTGGGTTTCGACATGACAGTGATCTAGTGATAAAGTGGGCATGTGAATATAAAAGTGATATATGAAAATGTGGACGTGTTTATATGAAATAATGTTCTCATACAGTACATTGAATATAATACTATAACCAACATATCAATATGGGAGTGATATCGTGCTGCACTAGGCATGTGTTTCAGTGGTGACGTGATGAGTAACGATGTTGTCGACTCACCGTGACATCAAGGTGAAGGAGGGAGCAACTGGGAGTGACAGGGGACATCTTTGCGTGACAGTAGAGCTATCGTCGCTGCAACATGTCAGGACTGAATTGTCTAATACCCATATTAGCTGCAGTATGAAAGGTGTGTGTTGTGTTCATGTGTGCGCGTGTGAGTGTATGTGTGAGTGCATCAGTGTGCGCATGTTGCATTTGTGCGTTTCTTTGTGCATGTGCACGCATTGCCTTTCTCGTTGGACGGAACAATTAAAATGAATGATAGGGTCCAAAGCATTTTTCCAGGCCTTTCGTTTGGTCATTGTAACAACAGTATCGTCACTGTTGAGTAAAACAGAGGATTATCTATGTTTGTATTCAAAATCACAATTATTATATTTAAAAGAAATGCTGCATACATTTTGAAATAGGTCATTGTCCCCCTTGGAATGACTCTAACATTAGATGGGGATTTTTCTAAACTCAAGGAAATGTTATACACACACACACATACACACAGTAGTTGCCATAGAGGTCAGTTTCCAGCAACACTCGACACTTTTCCTGAGTAATAGCAGTGGTCATTGGTGTTATTACTTCAGAAAGGCTTTTAGCTATAGAGATGGCATGTTAAAACCATTTTATAACAAAATAAATCAGGGGCAGATTTTCCTGCCAGACAAATCCCTTGATATAATATAAAAGAGTCGGTGGCCAGACACAATGGCAAAGATTTACTGGCCGGTGCCCTCTTTGGGACGAGACAACAGATTTATGGCTTGAATCCCCCCCCTCTCATTTTTCTTTGATCGCACCACTTCAAGCTAGCGTGTCTGGATTCTTCCCTGGGCCACTGGGTATTTAATAGATGGCAATTTGAAAGTTGTAGTGGAATCTTGTATTGTTCAGTTTTTTTGTTGAAAATGTTTTAAATGTTTAAAAAAAAACAGTAAAATAATTAAGGGCAATTCTTTGTAATGCAGGGACGTGGGTGTTAAATTGTGTGATCCTGTTGTGATAAAATGTTCAAGGTTGTAAAATTGTTTTCATATGACAAATTTATGGGTATATTTTCAAAAGGAAATAAATCTTAATCATACCCCTAAAATTGGAGTTCTAGTAGTTTAAATATTGTTTACTGCCTTTACAGTGATGTTGACATATTTACTTTTAAAACCTTTCCTATGAATCCATCTGTCTAAATTATAAAATCACTTGTAATATTTAAACATTTTCCTATAATTCATGATATTTGTCTCTAATTATTGTATTAATCTACAGTCATGACTTTATCCAACTTTTTTTGCTATTTATATCATGTCATATACAGTAGTAAACATTGTGTTGTAACTGCTCAATATTCATGGAATTTTTACTTCACGTTGCTTACTCAGTATAATTTTTCAGGGGCAATGAGATTTGTATATTACTGTATTCTCCTTGATTTTTTGCAGGCTATTTTGACAGCTCAGTCTCTGTCTCGATTCTGTTGAGAAGCTGTCTACCGGTTAGCTGTTACAGGTGTTAATGCACTAGTCAAGCTTGAACAGTTCATTCATTATGGGGGCATTATTAGTCTCCAATGTAACCGCTGATGATGTCCACACTGCCAAATAAGAGCAGTTATTTGGCCAAACACAGGTCAAATTACTGCTCAGATTTTTAGCCATGCTAGCAGCATGGTGCTAGCGGTGGCAGTGTCGGTTGGTTGGTTAATTGGTTGGTTAAAGTTTGAATGGTTTTCCGTGAAATTACATACAAACATTCATAGTCCCCAGCGGATAAATGTTTATGAACCCCTGAATACTAATGACTACTTTGTGTGCTAATTAGCAAATATTAGCATGATAAACACATGCACCCAAAGTAAGATGGTGGGCATAGTAAACGTTGCTAAACATTGTTAACATTGTCATTGTTAGTCAGCAGACATTAGCATTTAGCTGAAAGCACCGCTGTGCCTGTGGAGCCTTGCAGAGCTGCTAGCACGGCTGTAGACTTAAACCCAAACCTCTTCTGCTTGTTTTCCACACAGTTCACGTA
Source organism: Nannoperca obscura (assembly GCA_036024295.1). Taxonomy (NCBI): domain Eukaryota; kingdom Metazoa; phylum Chordata; class Actinopteri; order Centrarchiformes; family Percichthyidae; genus Nannoperca; species Nannoperca obscura. Next base: position 4,960 of record JAVQJL010057378.1, read on the forward strand.
CAGTGTATGTCTTCTAGTTTGGACTTAATTGGCGCAGCTTCTGTCACAGTAACAGAGTCATGGCAGTGCTGTCAAATTCTGGACTGTGTATTCATATCCAAGCTGCTAGAGGTTGCATGCACTGGGATCTGATTGTGCACCACATTTCCACGTGGTCCCAATGGGAATTGGAAAACTGCAGTTCCAAGCAGCTTTTTGCTGTTTACACTGATCAGAAAACATTAAAACTGGGACACATAAAGGAAAAACATCAGAATTGGGACACTTTGAGCTGCAGCATGTATGTAGCCTAAATAGACTGTAAACAAGCAAAAACATACTACATTACATGACCCGGCACCTACTTAAGGTGAAAACATGTGTAACCTACCTGTGGTCATACCAGTATGTTCTCATCCAGGTCAAAGGCTTCAAGGAAAAAGAGTTATCACCTTCTTTGCTGCCTCACCTGACAATCAGATAAAAGGGAATGCTAATTTGGCATCTTTCTCTAACAGAAAGCGTCTTTTTCAGACAGCGCTTGATGCTATCTTGCTAATGGTAAAAAGAATGTCTGTCTTTTGAGTATGAAAGCTCACAGGGAATATTCAGCTTGCTGCCTTGGCGTTATGAAGACAAGATCAAAGTCCCTCCAATAGGCTTTTATTATTTGTTGCAGTTTCCCTTTTACTGAGAGAGTGCTTTAAACAATGAGCGAAAATGTAATGAATCTGTTACTGTCTCGGTTTCTCACATCGTATCTGTCATAGATGGAGGATTTCAGAATCCGTTCCTTAATGATCTGAGCTCATACAAGTGGTTAACAGTGTGTAGAATGTTAAAGATTCCCCTGATCTGTGATCTGGCAAAGACACACTATGTTATTAGGTTAGTTTTACGCCTGTCATTAAACCTGAACCATCATCTAATGCAGTAAATATACGATGCCAACCCTTCAAGTTCGAAATGAAAACACTTGAGGAGTGTTTGGTGGCCATCAAGTAGAGGTGTTCACGCTCAGGGCCATGCTCCCTTAAATTAATAATTTCACACATTATAAAGGATTTTCATAAAGAAGCTGTCATAACCTCACAGCATCATCAAAGAGCACAAATCAAAGTAGACCAGACTGTGAGACTGAGGTGCTCAGTAGGAGCTGCGTAACATTAGAGATCCTGGTTTCCAGGGATGGACAAGCTGTCTTAAGGGTGGGATCTTTGACCTGTTGGCCAGTGATTGAAATGAAAAGAATTAGCTTTGCAGTGGGGGTTATGAGTTCATCCCATCCCATGAGAACATCTTTCTTCCACAGCAAAACTTACTTCAGTACTTTCTACTCAAAAGTAGTGTGGTGTAGTGTTTTTGAGCTGACAGTACTGTCAGCTCAAAAACTGAGCTGACAGGAATTGACTGATTGTTCTTTGTATTAACTGTGAGTCAAAGAGATGAATGATATGCTGTCTTTAAGTCCCTGTCAGATATACCAGATCCGCCACGAGCAAAACGTGTATTACCAATACAAATAAGGAAGCATCTGTATTTGGGTTGTAAGTTGGGAGTTTTTGCAGGTCCTTGAAAACATCAGTTTCTTACATTTTATGTCAAATTTTAACAATTTAGTTCTTGCACATGAGAGATTCATGTATTTGTGGCGGTATATAAAAAAAAAAGGTAATTTCATGTACTTTTGTGCACCAATCAGGATTCACTGTCATCAAATCATATCACAGTCTGATGGAGGAGATTAGCTTTTTTAGTGTAAAATCTGAAAAATAATAAATATAGATGTTTTTATTTCTGAACTTTGATTGTTGCTTTTAGTTAATTTACCACCAGGCCTGTTACAACATTTCCTTATTACATCTTAGTAACCAGACTTGATAAGTATCTGATCTTTTTCTGAACTGCCCATGCCTTACTTACTTGTTACCAATCATTATCACTGCCACATTTCACTGTCTGGTTGCTCCAGGCGCCTGTGCTGTTTTGAAGCATGCTTCACAGTAACCTGAATCAATAAAAAAATATTGGAGTTTGCTGCAGCGGCTCGTCCCAGTGCCCTGGGGCTCACTGATAATGTACAGACGATAATGAAAGGTCAGTTGCTAACCGGGCTGGCCTGCAGAGATGGCAGTTTGATGCCACACAAGACCACAGAAGGCCCTCAGGAAGAAGCTGTGAAAGTTTAATGTTTTAGCTTGTTGGCTTTGAAGGTGCTGAAGTTGAAATGTTCTAATGGGCTGCTAAAGCTGCTGCTCTGTAGCCACGTAGTTGAACTAATTCTCTTCAGACCATTCATCAACAAAGGAGAACAGCCTTCTTACAGTCATCATTTACAGTACATAACTGCAGATACAGTGGGTCCATTAATCACTCCTCTAATCACTCTTGACTTTAAGAGATTAAATACTCCAGTTATTGACCTATCACTTCACATACAAGAAAGAAAGAAGCATTTTGAAACTTACCTCACTGATATTTTTCAGTGCCATATTTATTGTAAATGCCCCATATTCAGACCAGAAGTAATCATACATTTAAAGGTGTAAAACTTAGACAAGTAAAACAGATGGAGCACAAAATACTTTGTGTTTACAGTTAAATTTGCAGCGTGGTATCTTTCACAGTGTTTCTTATTTTCCTCATCTGAAGCTTCCACAGATATGCACAGATCTATAGTATATCTGCAGCAGTGAGTAACAGAAGGAAGCGAGTAGGCCTATCTGATGATTTTATGAAGAAGGTGACAACAGGAGGCTTTTATGTGACTTTTGAAAGAAGAAATTAAACATCATTCATCTTATGAGTGAAATGTTAAATGTATAAGCAATGAAACACTGGCTCAATTTAATACACTCAAGGATTTTGCTACTACAGCTACTTGGTCTGGTATGAACGGTAACTTGGTGGCTAACGTTAGCTAATTTTAGCTAACTTTGTGACTCTTTTGAGTCTCCTCACACCAAACATGAAGGGAATTTTCACATTGCGTTATTTACACAAATTTGACTTCTGGACTGTGTTTGCAGTCCATGTTCATTTTCCCCCAGCAGACTGTAGGCTATAGACATCACATGAGGCTCTTTGTGTTCAAACACACATTTTAGCATTTTGTAATTGTTGCGCGTGACTGCACTTAATGGTGTTCATCATCACACAGTCTCCCTTTAAATGTATCTCTGTTGTCCAACGTAAACAGTTAAATGAGCTAATAACCAGATTAGAATTGGTTATATTCTCTAAAAACCACATCACAACCATATGACAGTATTAGTACTGAGGGTTGAAAGTCCATCGCCTGCAGTTTCTCAAGTGGTCCGTACGATATCGAAGTACAAACTTATGCAGCTTTGAGTGGTAATTTGTAGTCAGTTTTCCATCCAAATGTATGGAAAATTTTAACTGCTTTTCCAGAAATTCTGAATTAATGTGAATTAATGTGCGTTTCCATCCACTGCAAGATAAACAGCTGGTGGCGCTAATTCTCCAGTGGGGTGTCACGAAACCATAGCAAAAGAGGGGCAGTGAGATGATGTGATTAAAGAATGCCAGTCAAGCCTCAGATGGTAGAAAAACATGTAGAAAACATGATGGAAATATGGTTTTTATGTTCATTTCATGTATTAATTTGAGAACCTTCACACCAGTCTCCTCATCACTCCACACAGATGTTTTCATCGGCCACTTTTTTTCATCTCTTAAGTGGAGCTAAAGATTGAATGACACGTAATTCACATGCTTCATGTAGCCTATGTCATGATTTATTCATTACGTTTGCTTCCATTGCACTTGGTAACGTTTTGTTTTTATCGATTGAACATAAACTTTTCCACCTCAGCCAAGTATAAAGACTTTTTCAGCTCAGATTTTTTAATGCATATTGAAATTGAAAATGCACATCAAAACAGGTGGATGGAAACACACACATCAGTGCAGCTATTTCTTTTCTGTGAAAATACAATGATGCTTCATGCTGGAGAGCAGTAGATTTTATTCTCATTTGTCAGCGACGGTGAACCTGCACTCATCATCGACCATAAGCCCGCTCTGGTCAAAGTTTAGCACCACTGATCTCATCTCTGTGGAAGTGCCCCCATTAAAGCACAGCTTGTGGCGAGTGTCAACGAGAGGTGCGGTGTGAAAGATGAGCGCAATAACAGAAAAGAAGCACATGACATTGCATCAGTAGTTGAACCCCGGGTGTGGATTGAATTGATACGTGTCCACACGTCTGCGGATAGAAAAGGTTCAGTGTGACGTCATTCCACAGACTTCTCCCCTGAGCTGTATTACCATGGGCTGGGAGCTTATGAGGATGGCCTCCCTGCAGTGTTACATGTGTCTGAAAAATTATAGCTGGACGCCTGGAGGCATGCAATGTGATTTGTGCTGAGGCCATGGAGAATTACAGTCATACTATAGATGTTCTCTGGGCTTCACTTGAAACTGGTGTGAACACTAGCCCTATAGGCAGTTAAGTGTTTGAGGTGCCTTAAACTCAGCAGCACTGCATTATTGCTCTTAAACCCCCAGAGCTATGAGTTCATTTTGAAGGATAAAGGATGAAGGGAAACATGTCATTTACATATTGTGTATCTTATCAGTGCATATTAATTGTTTTTCTTTAATTGTTGCACTGCAGTTGGCCAGCAAGTGAGATGAATGATTATAAATGATTAATTTGTGAGTTATGACTCCCTGCCCCGGTTCCTCCTGCAGATACTAAATCACAGAGGAAGAAAAGCAAAGCTAGGTGCTGATTAATTCAAGCATGAATTCTCCGTACAACAAGCCTCCCAGTCAGCTTTAAATAGGCCCATTGTTCAACTGAAATTTGCTCTCACAAGAAACAGTCGTCTTTTCATGGCAGCATTCTTGTCAGTGAGTCACTAATTAATTTAGTGCATTCTGGCCAATGGCAATTAGTTTTACACCAATCATACGTATTAGGAGAGCGTTTAAACATGAATATGTGACCTACATGCAGCCTGTTTGGACTTTACATGGGACACCTTTAACAAATGAAAGTGATAACTAGCCTTTTTATTAATTAACATAAGAACAATTAAAACACATTCAAAGTGCTCCAAATACATTGTTCTAATTGCATGTATTGTAACAAGAAGGAGCCAGCCTCCGTTTAGCGCGGGCCACATGTCAGCCAGCAGTCAAAGTGATGAGGCAGAAGTCAGCGCCTTTACTGGATGAAGAGGTCATAGCCATGCTTAGAGGGTCAGGAGAGCTAATTAGACAGAATGAATGACGGGGACCTGAGGGCGTAAATGCAATTACCAACAGAATGAAAGGCATAAGTAGAGGAGATAAACCCATGAGATATCCACTGATGAAAGTTGAATTTTTTTTACTTTAAGCCCTGAAAGTTAAAATCAAATATAGGTGGGTAGAGCTTTGAGATAGCAGGAAGCTTGCTGCTTTTGGCTCATTACCACACAGCACACACTCACACTGCTAATCGTTAGAGCATCACCGTTAGTTGCAGGGATGAATATACCTCCCTTCTGTAAGGACATTTATGGACAATATGACAACCACTATGACTGTAAAGAATTGCCTGCTTGCCAAATTAAATGATGAGCTAAAAAGTGTATCGGGATAACAAGGATCACCCGCTTCTACATCCCTGTCTCAGGTGCTGTGAAATGAGTTGGACTGAGCCGGCAAACAGCAGAATGTCACTTCAAGCACGTCTGGAGAGAGAAGCAGCCTGAATAATCATTATAGCCTGTTCAGCTTTTTCCCAAAAAGGGAGCAATAAGCAGAAGAAGTAGCTGTGCTGCATGTTTCATGTTGTCTGTTGGATTGTTTGATCCAGGATAAAAGACACACTGGAAACCCTTCCAAAGACTGTCACTGTTTGGAAATGACTGGGAGTCCCTTAATGTCTTAGCAGTATAGGAAGGATGTCTAGAGGAATTTAAATCTGCAGAAGCAACACTGGGGTTGATTCTTAACAGTGTCTGAGGGCACAATAGGATTAAGAGAACAGGAGATAAATTAACCCCTAAAGAAACCTCTCAACACATGCTAATGATATTGAGCTAATAAATATCATTAAATAATAAAAATTTAAAACACAAGAACGTAGATACTGGAAGATTCTGCAAAACCCCTGAATATGTTAAATGACAACATCAAATGGCAAATTCTCAATTTCAACAACACGTGCATAGTAATTAACAGTGGTACGGTTGTTTCAGGCAACTAAAAGACCTTGTGCATGTCGCGCATGAAAGGTAGACGTGCTACATGCCTATCTACCATCCCAACCTACACACCTTTACTTTCTGTCTTGCTACATAAAATACTCTGTACTCTGCACATTAGCATTACATTAGATGTAAATCATGAGGTATAGAATCATCCAATATGGATGCAATTCCTCTAATATGGGCTGATGAAAACCTACATGTGAGATAGGTCCAAGCAGTGTTGTTGTGTACAACAAAGCTGTATAAGTAATGCAAAAAAAGTACAACAAAGTTCTACAGAATATTGAACAAATTCAGTGCCTGGCTGCTCAGGTCTGAGTTCTGAGTAAAGCAGCCGCACCGAGGGCCACTGGCACTTAGACACAGGGAATTGGAAAACAAGTTCAAAGAGATTGTGGAAGCTTTGGTCTTGACCCAAGAAAACCTGTGAGGGACAAAGCAACTCTCTGCAAAACAGCAGGTTGCTAGTAGGGGTGGTATACTGCAAGAGGGATGTGGCAAGGTGTGTTAAAAGAGATTCTCAAGCAGCGACAGCGGACGGACTGGGAATAACTAGAGAGAGAGGAGCTTTGTTGTAGAGCTCTGTGTGCCATGGGAAGACGTATTAAATGACGCTTAGATACAGTACGCTGTGCTACTGTAGCAGCTGTTGCTTGAGGGCTGAAAAGACAGGATACGTCCCAATGAATCTTTGGTCATATGAAAACGCAGCCTCATTCATCACAGTTTACTATTGGGTTGGTGCAGAGTTTGGAATTCACAGCCAGAGAATGCAGCTTCAAAATCGACTGAAAAGAGCATGTGTACAGCCTTTTCAGTCATGCATCATCACATCCAGTGAGATAGAATAGTCAAATGTTAACCACAGATATTCAACTCAACGCACAAATGCATATTTGCATATGAGGGGGACCACAAAACACCAGTATAAACAAATGATATTATCATGCTAAAAGGGGAGAGCAGAGGCAGGTGTTCAAAGGGCTCACAGCTCGCAGCATGACAAATAAAGCATGATGAGCACATATGAAATCCCAACACAAACACAGACAGCAGGTGTGGACTGGACATTTACTGATGCCTTTGAACTAAAAAGGCACAGTCCGTGACTTCTGCAACAATAGCTGCTATTAAAAACATAATAGCAGCTATGAAAAGACAGACAGGTATGTGTGACATTAAGGAAGCCCATAAAAGTGTATGTGAGTGCATTTGAAGGAGAAATTGATCCAACGAAGGTCCAACGAACACTGTCATAGCTCGTCACAGTGAGGAAGGCTTGTTCAAGGTGAAATGTGTCACTAAGTATTCAGAGTACTATTCCGATTGTCAGTACAGAATTAAAAGTTTTCACCATTTGGAGGAGAAGCTATTGATTAGTCTTGTAACGGAACAAAATCTTTACTAAAACCTTTGGTCATTTGTTTTGTTCCAGTTCTTGCAGATTTTAGGAAACCATGGAAAACTACGTTTTTAATGTTAATATAATGTAACATTTAATTCACACTGAAGCTCCTAATACAGTATGTTCTATTCTACTATTCATTTTGTATTAGAGTCTTTAGACCATTGAAACGACTGAACGCTACTCTGACAGCAAGCATATAAACTTCTATTAAAGCTCCAGTTCTTGAACATCATAAAGTGTAATTGCTTTCATTACATGACACTTCATCTGCTTAAATCACTTACATGTCCATTGACACAAACAGATATTGAATGTTCTGACATTTCAATCATCCATTCATCCATTCCTCTTCTACTGGAATGAACATTTCTTTCAGTGCTTACATTACAAATTTTACTTCAATCCTTTTAAGGTTTCAGCTCCTCCTCAACTTCCATTGTTCATAGACAATTTACTTCTCAACTTCTTTTAGTGCTTACACAAACTTTAGTTTATTCACTTAAACAGGCACTGATTCATTTCAGGCCATCCACAACTGAAACCTCCAGCTCAGTTTATGACCTGTACTTCTTACATTTCAACTCCTTTCAGTGTTTGAACTAAACCTCAACTGAACCTTCAACTTTACTTTCACAATTACTCGACTTCAATTAGGTCACTACCTTAAGCACTTCTGTTTTAGCTGTTTTTGTATTTTCACTGCCACTTCAACTACAACTGTTTCAGTATGTCAACTATTTCAAATTTCCAGCAGAAAGCAGACGTACATTTTCTTCAGAAAATGTAGTCTTTTCTAATTTGTAGTGATCCAGGTTTTGAGTGTTCTGGTAGATTTTAGGGGAACAGAGTAATAACAGAGTTTTTGTAACAGTTTGTCATGTAATAGCTTGATATTAGTAGATACATGTATTCCCCATAATGCTTACAATTTAGCAACCCAGCAACTACATACTCTTTACATCATTTACAGAGTCTCCTTATACTGTGCATTATATTTCTATTTTAATGTAATATTATAGTCTTTTGACCAATATGAACCCACTGAGATCTACTAGTATTGCTACTCAGACTCCTCAGCTGCTAAAAATAAAGCCCCTGTTGTTGATCATCCTAACATCTCATGACGAGGCTTTGAGACAGTGTCTGAGACATTCTATGCAGCAGCTTGCAGTGTTAGTCTGTTTAGCTTTCTATTTGAAATACCTTTTTTTAACTTATTATAATGATTGGCCTGTGGCAGCGAGCCACAGTGCAGCTGGGCAAGAGAAAATTAGGTTCTTTGAAGTTCCCTCTTTTGAATGGCAACACAGATCGTTGTTGTTGTACTTTGTTTCAAGCCTGCTTTGAAACCACACAAAGGGATCGAGCTTATTATGGCCCAGTAGTCTGTCCGTTCTTTGGCCTTTTTAAAAATTGATGAGTAATTGGAATTGGCAGGATCAGTCCTTACTGAGCGTGATCATGGGCCTGACAGACCTTGGATCTTCGTGATCAGACTTATATGATTCATCTGTATCATTTTTATTCTTCCTTCCACTCTAGGTGCAATGTGTATTCATGGCAGTGTTTTATATCATATGTATTGTGCCCAACACAGCATGCACACCACTATGAATGATATTTTCAGATCTAACCCAGGGCATGTGAAGGAAAATAGGAGGCTAGTTTACAAAGAGAGGGGAGTGAGGTGGCAGAATGAGGGAAGCTAGGATTCATGGAGGCCCTGGGGGCTGCTCTGAGGGCAGTCTTGCCCCATTTCTCGTGGCCATTTAGGTTAGTGGGGAAAAGCCTGATGTTAAACCGATCCTAATGGATGTTGGCGGTGGGCATCAGGCTGGCGGCCTGGGCGGAAATAGGAGCCCGTCTGTCTGTCTTGTGTCAAATGAAAAGAGATGCTCTGCTGTCACTACTCTCAATCACATCTGCCTGAGCAAAAACACTGACGCTAATAAAGTCAACCACAGAGACACAGCCACAGACTCCATAACCTCAGAGCTGTTAGCACTGATCAATTTAGCCCTTTGTACTTTTTAAATTCAAAATGAAATTGTGTTACATCCAAATAAAATTGGCAATTTATGAGGTATTTAATGTGCCAAACACATTACAGATCAATTTGAAATGACTTATCGAGACGCTATTAAGTGACTTGATTGTCTTCATCAAGACTGGGAAATTAACATTCTTACCCTAAAAGTCACTTGAATAATGAACTGTTATTTATTTGAATTTAAAATGATTCATGAAAATGAACTTATGAAATAAAGCTATTTAGTGTGATCACAAGGGTTTTGGTCAAAAGAAGAAAGCAGGCCGCCAGTCAAAGGGATTTCACATAAATAGCGCTATTGCACTTTCTGATTTACTGAGAAATATATACCTGCTGTTTAAAAGGTATAACGTTTACCTTGTTTACCATCTTAGCTTAACATGATAGCATGCTAACATTTACTAATTAACACTAAACTCAAATTACAGTTGAGGCTGATGGGAATGTCATTTGCATTTGGTCAAAAACTAATGTATAAGACAAATTAAAATATTGACCTGATGACGGCACAATTGATGGGATAACTGGTTCAATTTAGTGACACAGTTCCTTAAATATTGCTCAGTAAAACTGACTACTCCTTTATTGAGTCATTCATTCATTTCTTTAGGAAAGGAGGGCGGGACTTATTTCTGTCCAATACTGAGCCTGTGTAGCTGCCACGTGAGAAAAAGAACTCATGCCTCCCACTCATGAGGGCACAGATAGATAAAATGACAGCTGAAGACAATAGACATTTTGAATGATGAGCTAGTATGCTAGCAAATTTAAAATAAAGCCATTTTACCATCAAAGTGAATAGAGTCAGAAAATCAGAAGGATCCATCAGCATCAGTTTTCAAAAGCACAGATTTGTTAAGGGAATTATTTGACATTTGCTTTCCTGCCAAGAGTTAGATGAGAAGATCATGACCCTTTATGTAGCTACGGATTGGAGACGTTAGCTTAGCCTAGCATAAAGACAGAACACAGAGGGAACTAGCCAAAGTTCTTGTATCTTGTTTGTTTAACCTGCACATAAACCAAAGTGTGAAAAAGACACGTTGTGGTTTTACGGGTGGTTGCAGCCCATTTTCTTGTTGGGGCATGGTCACGTCCTGGAATCTTGTTGTTTTACAATTTTTTGTAGGGATCTAACAAACGTGTAACTAAAGGTTTTCTGTTTTCAGCCTTTAGCTAAGCTAACATCTCCAGCTTATTTAATGGACAAATATGACAGTGGAATCCATCTTCTCATTTAACTCTGGGCGAGAAATCAATTATAAGCATATTCCTTTAAAGCCTACCTGATAGACCTGAGAGAAAGGATAACTTAAACATGAAGAAATATATCCCTACATTTCCAAGCAAGATATTGTGCAGGGAGAGAGTTCTAAAGATCCAAATGTGTGAATATGAGCCTGGAGTTTGCACCTACTGAAGCAGGTGGGTAGAGACAGACCTCCCAAAGTGATACTTACAGACACAGATATTGTGGGCGACATACATGATTGTTCAAGCCTTGGTGCCAGAAAACCTGCAAGGGACAAAGTAACACCATTACAGTGTGCTAACGCTGCCAGTAAGTTGGTTACTGGTAGGGTCTGTTCTGACTGGGTGATTAGAAAGTCTCATTGCATCTTTGTTGTGGTCTGCAGCCACAAAGTGCCTGAAAAGGGAAATCTAATATGTAATGTATTTCTTGCCACCCTGTCATCATGTTACACTGTTATACTAACATATAGTCAGTGGCTCACAAGTGGTAATAACCCAAAATAAACTGAAAAAAAGCCAAACAACCGAGGTCATTGTTTTTAATGTGGCATTTCTGAGAATTTAAAAGAGATCAAAAAAGCCAAGCACTCAATCAATTTCTCATGAATTGAGATCCTTTCAGGTGCTACTGAAGATGAAAAAAATGACAACAGGAAGGGAAACGATCGAGAGGCACCTTTATGTAAAGCAAGGTGATGAGGTACATTAAAAAGATTTCTATCTGGCATGGTTGAAAATGATGGTTTTTATGGTTAAAAATGAAGGCCACGTTTGACCTCACAGGCTCTTTATAAGCATACGGGCAAAAATAATAGAAGAGGTATTAGCAACACCTTCGATTTATAGACGTTCCACCAAGAGTAAATTGCAGTGCAAAAAAGAAGAAAATAATATGTGGCATTAATATTAAAGATGGTTCTACAAATGTGCCATAGATTTTAGACCTTTAGTCATTTCCAGCGTCTCAGCTCTGTTGCAGCTGCAGTGCTGTTTACAGAGTGCAATCACATCAGTAGGGCGGCCAGGAGGTACACATGTGGAGCGGTTGTTGATGGCCACTGACCTTGAAAACTTCATCAGCAGCCAACTTTTTCAGCTGACTTCCTGGCTGACCCTCCACACATTGTCCAATTTTGCTGTTGCTGAGCTCTATAGTGTTTCAAGGATTTTTTCTTCATGTGGCTCGTAAAGATTCCGTCATAGAGAAAGGGCAGGCCATGGAGCAAGCACTTTGACAGGACACAAAATGTTGGGCAAAGAATTCCACAATGAACTTTGACAAAGAATATTCAGTGACAGCAACTCCTGTCAACTGGTGTCTGGAGGCAGTTAGTTCAGTGGACGGACCGTGCAGTCGCTACCTAACCTTGTGTTTATACATGTTATAAATGATAACGAATGATATTTAAAGGAATAGTTTGACGTTTGTGGAACAACACTCTTCTCTTTCATGCCAGGAGTTGGATGAAGATTGGAACTACTCTTAGCTTAGCATAAACACTGGGAAGAGGCGGAATCAGCTAACCTGGCTCTGTCCAAAGGTAACAATAATAATGTGTACATTTTGCAAAAATGGAACTATTAAACAATTTGTGGTTTTACTAGGTGGGGGTGGGGGGCCAGACTATTTATTGGCCAGCATCAGTGACTTCCTAGACATTGTGAGGTTTCCAGGCAAGAAAGCGAAAAAAAATATACACTACCGTTCAAAAGTTTGGGGTCACATTGAAATGTCCTTATTTTTGAAGGAAAAGCACTGTACTTTTCAATGAAGATGACTTTAAACTAGTCTTAACTTTAAAGA
>JAVQJL010057383.1:0-47013 GCA_036024295.1 Nannoperca obscura
ACACACACACACACACACACACACACACACACACACACACACACACACACACACACACACACACACCAGTTTCCACGTGACGCTTGTTTTAATTCAAACACTGAGTTAATCAGTTATAAGTAGCTGGGTACTCACCACATTTCCCTGTTTGACACAGTAACCGCACCTCAGCAGGCCTGGCCTGTTGCACTTTTTCTCTCTCCCTTCTGTCTCTTCACTCTCATTCTGAAACATTTCATTACAGCCATCTTGAGTATTATCACAATGATCACAAAACCGCCACCTTAAAAATATAGCAGATTACACACTAAAGTGGTTTTGGAGGCCGAGGGCAATAATAAACAATGCTCGCTGACAAAAGCCTGGCTTCTAGCATCATCATACCGACCACCATTAACATCGTTATAATAACCACAGTGGTTTTTATTACCTGGATGGGAGTGTGCACCACCACGCCACCGATGATCTCGGTCTTGTAGGCCTGCTGTTTCTTCCCTCCCTGAGTGTCACTGATAACTGCGGTCACGTCAGACTTTGGAGGAGCAGGGCAGGACTTGGGAACCTGTCAGCACAGCAGCACGTAGGATAACGTTAGCACGACATTAACAAGCGGAGCTCAGTGGGCAAAGTTTGCTAATAGTTGCCAGGGGTTAGTGGTTTCATTCCCACTGCGAGTCTCCATGCTGCAACAGTGCAACTGTAATATGTTCTACATGAAAGCGTCCAACACAATGTGTGGGGTCGTTTGAATTTGATTATTTAAAGACTTCTGGAAGTGCAAACAGTTATCCAACAAGGAAGGTGAAGCAGGGTCACATTAAACATTAAACTCAAGACAAAAGCAGTTTGCCATAATGTCAATGGAGTCATACTTTATACCCCAACAAACTGTTTTAAGAAACAACTAAAGATGTTATTCATGCAAAATAAATAATAAATGGCCTGTACAAAGTATGAGTCAAATATATAAACTTTTCCATCCCCTAATGTGTGTGAAACTAATAAAATCATGAGAAGGGCTTTACTTTAACCATGTTTTCTTTTATAAACAATTATATGAAATCCATCAGTCAGTGTTTTACTTCCATTCCTGCATGTACGTCAGGTTCATTCTGCTGTAGGAAGCGTTTCTGACACAAGGTTTCATTGAAGCCGAGGAAGCTCAGAAAAGGTGGCAGAGGAGCCCTCCCATCAGAGGAGAAGTGAAAGAGAGAGTTAGCAGGGCTGCTTCCTGTGTCAGTGTGCAGGTGAGAGAAAAAGAAAAACACTCCTCTCCGTCAGCTGCAGTCATGAGACATCTGCATGTCTCCAGCCAACAAGGCCGCGGTCACCTCGCCAAACACAGACAAATATTATGCAAATGCTAAAACTGAATGTACACAGCATGTTCACACCTCCACCACAGTGACGTGTGTGTGTTATAGCTCATATTGATGCACATTCACAAATTTCTTCATTCACCAAGTGTGTGAGAGGGTATTTGTGGTCAAAGTGCTGGCATTTGCACCCACCAAACTGGTTTCATTCTAACTCCTACAAACGGCAGCTTCCTGCACTCGGATGGAAACAAATTGCTTATCAATAACTGCTGGTGTAGCCTTCTTCTTAGCGCACACTAGACAAAGACTTCTGCTTATAATAGTGTGTGTGTGCAGGTGTGTGTGTGTGTGTGTGTGTTGCACTCACAGTGATCTTGCTGGCCTTGTTGAGAGCGGCCACCCAGTCCCTCATGTCAGTTACATCATTGGCTTGCAGGAAGTACCGCCGGGAAACTGCATTAATTACTTCAAAAATAGACACCAATTCCATGAATATCCACAATAACTGCATTATATCTTTTTATCACATGCATAAATAAAATTAATGTGCGCTACTGAAAGAGCGTGATTCAGTGTTTCCCCGAAAAACTCACCAAAGCAGAACTCTGTCTTGGGTTTTTGCTTTGCTGTAGCTTCGCTCACCTGAGAAGAGGAGACAAAGGGAACAGAGGAGACACAATAGGAGGTGAGGAGATACAAAGAGAGGAGACAAAGGGGAAAGTGAGAAAAGGAGAGAAAGGGATTGGAGGTGTGGAGATAAAAAGGAGACGAGGAGACAAAATTAAATGACAGGAGACAAAAGTAGGGAAGAGGAGAGAAGAGGAAAGGAGACAATGGAGTTACAGTGGGAGATGAGGAGATAAAAGGAGAGGAGACAAAATTAAATGAGACAAAGAGAAAGTAGGGAAGAGGAGAGGAGACAAAACGAGAGAAAATGAGACAAAATTATATGAGGAGGTGACAAAGGGAAAAGAGGAGGAAAGAGGAAAAGAAGAACAGAAACATTTCATATCTTTGAC
Source organism: Nannoperca obscura (assembly GCA_036024295.1). Taxonomy (NCBI): domain Eukaryota; kingdom Metazoa; phylum Chordata; class Actinopteri; order Centrarchiformes; family Percichthyidae; genus Nannoperca; species Nannoperca obscura. The sequence goes on from JAVQJL010057383.1 coordinate 2,339, forward strand.
GTCTGTTTGACTCAGAGTGTCCAGGGAGGAGCTGTCAGCGCTGCAGTGCAGTGAAGCCAGATGTCATTATCTCCGGTTAGCTCAGCACTGACATCTGGAAAACTTCACAACGTCTGCTTCTGCACGTGACCGTTAACTAGAACTGCAGATAAGTCCCATCCGGTGTTTCAATGCGTGTGCACCGTGTGGATTCCTGCGTTCTCGCTGCTCAGACGTCTTCTCTACATGTTCACGGCACAATATGTAACTGGCAACCCACAGAAAAGTGGCAATCGAGAGAGAGGTTTACCTTAGAGATGTAGGTTAGTTTCAAGCTGCCAACAAAGCTGGCTCCACTGGGCAGGTTCTGTACGAAAACACAAACACACAGGCTCGTAATTGGCTCAGAGTCCAAGGTTACGCGGCTCCTATTGGTCAATTCCACTTCCTCTTGATGTTTGTGCAAGTGTGTGTCGTGCATGTGTGCATGGAGCACCTGAGGGTTGTCCATATACCACAGCAGAGCATTTCCCTGCGTGTCGAGGATGAAGTATCGCCTCTGGAAGCGGCAACTGTTCTCCTTCTCCTCGATGTCCAGGAAGCCACATACACGGTTCAGCCGGTCCAAGTACGGCATGCTGCTGCTATCACATATCACTGGGACACACAGACGGACAAACAGATCCTCAAGTCAGACGGAGAATGGGAGGCAAAATGTCAAGGGAGCAACAGGAGATAAACTCATAGTACAGACATGCAGAGACAGACATATGTGGAGAACAAACCATCTTTCATTTATTATTCAAAGACACACACACACACACACACACAGGAAGACAGAGACCCGCTCACACTCAGCAGTTTTTCATGTGACGTGATTGAGGCTGAGCAGCAAACCCCGAAGCCCGAGGCTGAGCTGAGGCCCTCCACCACAGCCAAAAATTACAGAGTGCACACAAGATCTGCACACATGCACATTTCCACTGGCCAGAGAAGAGAGAAGAGAGAAGAGAGAAGAGAGGAGGGGAAGAGATGTATTCATTAAGGTGATGCCATTTGTGTGAATCACTGAGCTGCTGACTGACTGACAACAAAACTAAGATTCATTCAGCTCAGACGCTCAGGTATGCTGACGAGATTTCGATAGTAATCGGGGGTCACTAGACTTCTAGCAAGGTGAACGCTCTAAATTATAGTATTGTCCTCCTTAAAAGACAGGGGGAACTATCAGGCCCTGAACTGTTGTTTCTTTAGACTCTCTTCAGGACGAAACCTGAAGTATTTACACTGACATTCACAGTCAGATACGCTGAATAAAAAGATGCAACAAAAAGGTCCTCTTCATTAGTCTTCAATTCTTCCTATACTTTAATTTATTTAAAAAAACCCGAATGTCACGTGGCCACGACATCTGTGACTGATTCGTTTTGTTATAAGAACAAAAACCATAATGTCAGTGACAGTCATGTAAAATATATAATCAGGAGTGAATAGCTGAGCCCTCTGCCAATAATTTTACAGGACTGTCTTGGCTCACAACCATTCAAGAGATGGAAATTATCAAAATTTCCATGAAAACATTCTCACACACACACACACACACACACACACACGAAGAAACAGACAAAGAGAAATAACAACAGACGCGGAGGCTGCATCTTCACTGTGCTGGTGGAACTCCTGTGAAACTATTTTTAAATCGATGTTTAGGAAAATGCTTCATTTTGAAACTGCTTTGAAAGATGGTGGCTGTGCTTCTGACGCGGCAGCTGTGCAACACTTTGTCTTTTGCCACTGAAATAGGTCAAAGACTCCGTTCAGAAGACCTTTTGCAGAAACTCTGGGTGCAATGGAAAAGTAAAAATGATGCCGCAGAGGTCACAGTGATACCAACACTGAGATTGGCGCACACACACACACACACACACACACACACACACTTTTTGGTATTAGAAAAAGATCTGGTTTAACCAATAGGGGGAAGGGAGAAGCAGCGGTGCGATTGTGGCATCTTTGGCAAACCTTTACCAATAAATATGATTCAGACAGTCTTGATCAGATTTCTATGAGATTTAAAGCACAAAGGTTTTGAAATGTCGCAGGATAAACCACACACCTTTATCACTTAATATAAATAGAGTTTGTGTGTACGAAGGACACAGTGTACAGATCCCAGCAGTGATATCAATGTCATTGTTTTTTTTTTTTTTACCACATCCAGGGCAGTGAAGTGAAACCCACCTACACTCAGTTTACACATCTGCTTTATTCGTGTCTCCTCTAACAGAAACCTATTCAAATTGCTGTCAGTTCATCTCTAATACAATTCTGCTATGTGCTTATTCTTTATTCAGAGACTTGCGAGAGACGAAATAACAAAAGAAAATGCAAAATCAATGCCCAACAGATATCTTGACTTTGAGTCAGGCTCCACAAACGTTCAGTCGTACAATTCACTGCAAGCAACTCATTACTCAGCAGCAGCACCTTTCATTGGGCCCTCCCATGACCGCAGATCGTTACGCAGAGTTTTGGCTAACAATGATTTTAAGACTTAAAAAAAAAAAGAAAAGGCACAACGTGGGTAATTTTCTCTGATGTGACAAAGTTCCCTCCTGTTTTCACGAGCTCCCTGTGATAATTCAATTGACTGACATGTCAAATTGTCGAACCAAACCTTCAACTGAATCGATTGAACATTTGTTTGCAACTACTTCGATAATCAAACAGTGGTTTGAGTCGCTTTCCAAGCAAAAATGTCACACAATGATCGTTCAAGCTTCTCAGTTGTGAGGACAGGCCGACAGCGGTGGAATATTATCGATAGTACTGATGCATCAACAGGGGGTTGAGGTGAAGGGGCATACACACTGCCTTGCACTTTTTAGGGACTGTGCAAGATGATTCTGGGGAAGGGGGTCGGAAAGGGCAGTGCTACGTAACTACAGCAGTCTGAAGGTTTTGGAAGAGCATGGCGAGGGTCTTTTAAATCTTTCTCATCTTATATTTTATTTCATCCTTCCCCCGAGCTGTACAGAGCTGCTGCTCGTGCCACTTCATACAAGTTAGAAGCTCTTGATTCAAAAATAAGGGCATCTGGACAGTTTGGGAGGCACTGCTCTGTGTTTATTCTGTTTCTAATGAGAAGTTTAATCGTTTTTTATGATTAAAAAAGGAGTTGTACCAATTCAACACTGTTATAACATTTTGAGGAGAGGATGTTGAGGTAAAAGGTCATTATTGGACATTTTCATATGTTTTGTTTTTAAAATCATGATTTGAAAAGTAAGCCTAGGTGTCAAATAAATGTAGTGGAGTAAAAAGTACAACATTTCCCTCTGAAATGTGGTCGACTAAAAATTAAAAGTGGCATAAAATAGAATTATTCAAAATTGAACATACAACTGAATCTTTGGGTTTTGGACTGCTGGTTGGACAATACAAGATATTTATAGACGTTGCCCGTTATTCACAGCCTTTAAAAAAAAAATACTGCCTGACATTTTATGGTCCCTACAAAAAAACTGACGACTTACCTTCTTCACTTTCTTTCTAACGACAGCTGGATATTGACGTTTACAGTATAGCAGCCGCGCCGGCACAAGCTTCACGCCACTGAATGACCAGTTTGAAGATCCTGGGCGCGCACGTAGCGTAGCGTGGCGTGGCGTGATCACGAGCATGCGAGGAAAAGTTTAAATGTGATGTGACAGAAGTACTCAGCGACACCTGACAGGCTTTACTTTTGTTCAGCTCAGATGACCCTGCACTGACTCACCAGATCCAACGACTCAACGGCCCCGCGCCACACCTACTGCACTGTGCCATCCGCACGCACGTCACACACACACACACACACACACACACACACACACACACACACACACGCACGCACGACTGACGACTTACCCGCTGTGGAGAGTCAGTGTGCGCCACAGCCAGCGCCCCGCCAGGCTACGAAGCAGAGAGATCCGAGTTCGGTAAATACGAGCATGGCAGAGAAAGTTTAAAGAACTTTTACAAACAGCGTCTACGTTAACAAAGCCGGCGTGCAGCTCACACTCTCCTCTGTTTGTTTGTGTGATCGGATTAGAGACGACTTGTCTTTCTTTTTTTTTTCTTTTTTTCCGGGTTGGACGTTTTCGTTATTAGAATAAACCAGCCCCGGATGTGATCTAGGAGTCCTGTCAGCTCCGTCCGGGTCCTCCGGGTCCTCCCCCTCCTCATCCTCCCCTCTGCTGCTGAAGAGGAACTAAACTGTGCTCAACCTTTTTTCTGCTTTCTCTCTCTCTCTCTCTCTCTCTCTCTCTCTCTCTCTCTCTCTCTCATTTTAACAGGATAAGTGATGCAGCACAGTCCCCTTCGTTACATCTGTTTCGACAGCTTGTGCTCTTTTTTCGAAGATAAATTAAACGTGCGCAGCGTTTTTCTTCCTGCAACTGCATGTGACATGTTATCTGCTCTTCTCTCATGTGGCAATTTGAGAACTGGGTCAAACACACACACACACACAGCAGAATCAGCTGGTTCATATAAACGAGCAGCTATAAAGGCAGGGAGTGTAAACTTGGCTGAAGAGGAACACGGTGAAGAATAGTGTCATTCATACACCTGCCAGCTGGTGGTGAGTGCGTGACAGGTGTCAGACGATGTGCCAAAAGCAGTGGTGCCAGAAAAACCCCAACAAAAGACTTCTTCTACTTAAAAACCATGTACTTAGATTATGTGTAACAAAAGCAATACATTGTGTATATAAATATATATATATATATATATATAAATACATGTGTTCCTTCTATGTTGTTAAAGCTTTCTCTACAATGCCAGGTGTTTCTGAGCTACTTAATCCCTTTCGTTTCAGTTTCTGTAGTTTTATGCCTAAAAACAGTCAAAGATATCTGGTCTGAGATATTGGACATGTGTAATGTGTGTATGAAATCGTAGAACGTAACCTCAGTGTCCTCAGTTTGTACTAGATTTAAATAAAGAGAGAGTAGCAGGTCGGGTTCTCTTATACAATATACCAGATCGTTTGAAACTGCTTTCTCTGATCTTTAGAAAGCACAGAAATAACAGCTACTTGTCTTTTTGTTTTGTGTGGTAGATTTAATGTAAATATCCTCATTGTAATGCTTCTTTACTTTTAGCATCAGAGAGAAAAAAATACACAAGATACATTTATTATTAAGAAACACTGCTTGACTGCATGAACTTCAGCATCAGATAACAAAAGTACAATGTTTCCCTGTAAAATGTGTTAAATCTCACAAAACGTAAAGCACCTCAGACACCTCAGTACAAAAGTAGGTTATTATTATTAACTTTATTTCAGACACATAGGTCCATATACTTTAGTCTTGCTTCACTGTTTTTCCACCTTTACACAAAGGTGACCACAGTTTGAGTCGTGTGATGAAACTCCTGAGAGACAGAAAAAGTGCTTGGAGGATGAACTGACCTGATTGGTTTCAACACCTCATGTTTAGTCAGGAGTCTTCAGAGTGTTTAACATGTGTACAATCGTCTTTAGCGCTGAGCCTGTCACATTTTTAAGTGCCAAAATAATAAACATTTGCATTTTACCAAAGCAATTCTGTTTTCTTTTGGTAAATTTGTGGCCTCCTGTTAAGAGGAAGTGGTTGCACGTCATATGACCTGCCTGAGGAGGGAGACCTACTGTACCTCGCTGATTTCATATCCTGTGGCGACTGAACAGGATCCAAGTTACACACATGCAGAAGGAAGTCCTGAAGTTTCCACAGACTTCCCTGTTGCTGCTGAAAATCTTGCAAAAAACAAACAAACTTGTCTCTCTCCTGTACACGCACTTTAACAATTGGGGGCATTAATATAAACACACATCTCTTTTCTCTGGCTTTTAAAGGTCAAGTGTGGGGTATCAAATGTCACAGGAAGATAATCTTACCCACACACAAAAACACACAAAAATAAGGGTGTGATTTTATCTTTATTCAGACAAGCTTGCATGCACAAAGAAATGAACAGTTCAAGCACTAAACACACCATTACAAAAGTCTTTTAACATTTTTCTCAGATTGAGGCATTAAAATGCAGTTTCCTTTCTGGTTCCCGTGGCAACAACAGAGCTTAATTATGTGGTTCTATGGTGTCAAGCGACCTGTGCACTAGCTACCCACTGAGGCACCCCATCACCTACCAAAACCACACCTGAGTCCCACCAGCTACACCAAAACCAACGGTAGGTGTATTTCACTTTGTACACATTTATTCCCCGCAAACACTCTCAGGTACCACATGTAGCTTTACATCACCTGAAAGTGACTATGACACTATAGAAAATGAGGTTACTGTTCAAGTGTTTGATTATGAATAAAAAAAAGAATGACACAATCAAAGAAGCTTGTATTTATGGGACTTCTTCTCTGCACCAACACAGTCATCAGAAACATCTTTTTGGGGTCTTAAACCACTTAAAAATCTCAGAGGGGCCCAGTGACAGAGAGGAGAGGATGGATGGGCAACATAACAAATGACTGGATGAAACAGATGAGGAGGAGATGATGAATCACTGGAGTAGGGGAAAAGAAAAGCGCAGGTGTTTACTGACTGAAGGCCATGCGCAGCAGCAGGGCCGTGAACAGAAGGACGGGGCTGGAGGCCAGAGCCCCCGCACCGCTGTGGTGGTGGTTCCCGTGGCTGTGGCTCCTGTGGGGCCCGTTGCAGTCGTCACCGAAACAACAGTCCATCTTGGCTCCAGTGCTGCCGCCGCGAGCCTTGTCGCAGAAGGCCTTGTACGTGCACGACTTCATGACGGTGTCTGAAAGAGAGCGAGACATGGAGGGACGGCGCGATGCCGGCATAAGTTCACACTTAAACCGCTCTGAAGTGATTGACGACTTGGTGTGATGCTGTGAACCCTCTCTCTCTCACACATACGAACACACACAGATAAACAAGCACAATAAGGGGTTGGGTTTTTGTAATATATCCAAAAATACTATTGTTCCTGCATTAAGCATTTTAATACTGACTTCTTTATCAATGGAAACAACACGAGTAATATTTGAAGCGTTACCTCACACAAGCAGTGGGTTGTCAGTATTATGCTGACCTCTAGTGAGGCTTTTACAATATTCAACCAAATCATACTTTTTTTGTTGCATGTTTTCCTGGGTGTGTGTTTACTCACTGGGTCCTGTGATGGTGGAGCAGGCGTCAGCATACTGAGGGCAGGAGGTGGAGCCCTGCCGGTTGCAGTCCTCCTCATTGGATGCCACGCATGTGTGACATTTGAGGGCGTGGCCTTCACAGACAGAACAGGAGAGAGCACCTGACTTGAGACTAAGCATGCATGTTCACAAGTGCATGTAGACACGCGACCATTATGTTCCCATTCAGCCCACTATGCATCCTCACACACACGCACGCACACACACACACACACACACACACACACACACAAATCTGCTATATGTTACAACAACCTGTTAGATTGCACTAGTAGACACAGACACACACATATATATATTGACATATATTTATATGGAAACAAGTGTCCCAGATTATTCTGGCATTAGGAAAATGTGCAACAACGGTCTGCTGTTAGGACAGAAAAATCCTGGATCCTCTGTATCACACTGCTTCTGTAACTTCCCAGCCATGAGTCTGCCAGCCGCTTATCAACTAAATCCTTCCCCACTGCTAAAAACCCCAAATCCAGTGTTGGTGTCAGTGAAACTTACTGTGGCAGGCCAGAGAGATGAGCAGCAGCAGGCCGAGAGCTGTCTTCATGGCAGCTGGCTGACAGGTCACTGTGTCTTGAAGAGTCCAGAGAAAGACTGGACGAGTTGAGAGGAAGCTCTGACGGAGGGGACACCAGGGGGTTGAGGTGGAGGAGGTTTAGGCAGGAGAAGGTGTCTGAGGGCATTAAGGTCTTATCTCTGTAATCTCCATCTATGCTGCACAGCCAGCATACTGTGGTAATGGACTTAACCAAGAAAGCTTTAACAGGGAGATGCAGTTATCAGCCTTGTGATTAACAGAAATTTGAGGTCACTTGTGAAAATATTGATTCTACAACATTACAGTTTTCACAGTGTGGATGCAGAACAAAGCTGAAGCAGCAAAAAAAAAGCTCAAATTCATTCTTCACACACGTCACCTCTTCAGCTGTGAGGTGTGAGAGTGTGTTAGTTTGTAAGATGTAAGCACCCCGCATTATTACCACTACTGAGGCTAGAGCTGAGGCCATGACACACTTTGACACATATACTGACGCACATAATACACACACACACACACACACACACACACTGTGGGACTTCATACTTTTCTTTTTTGATTCTTTGGTAAAGGTAATCATGAACAACCGTAAAAAAAAAAAAAACAGAGAAAAGCTTACAGTAGAACAAATTATATTTGTTTATTCAGGCAAATGTGCACTAACTCCCGCTGTTAGTCCCTGATGTGTCAACACAACATAATGTGAGATTGCACTTTTTAATTTACAAAAAAAACAATTACAGAAAGGGGCTAAAGTGGCAAAACAATATTAAAAACAAAGTCAAACCAGTATCAAGAGGTAACATGACTTTAGAATGGCACAAATATAAACTGTGGCACGTCAGTGGGTTTATGTATCAGACATTAGCACTTTTGACTGCAAAGAAGTGAGTACTGAAAACTGTAAAGTAACAAAAATTAGAACTAGATTTTAAGTCTTATTTCACTTTCTTTGACCAAATATTTTCTGATTTAATTCATAGATTTGCAAATTATACAGTGTAATATACTGAACCCACAATAAAATGATTCATGTTGTGGAGACGTTTGGCTTATGTTGTTAAATGGGAAGAAAATGTCTAAAAAAAGACAAATGTAAAAAAAACGTTCATAACCAATACTCAGGTATGACACTGAGGCCAGTTGTGAAATATTTTGACTGTTACCCAGTTACTAATTCCCAGCCCCCTCAGTCATTACTAAAGCAGTGGACACAACTAGTTTTACTGGTGTGTTGCTAAAACAATCTGCATTCTGAGAAATGCCAAGCTATGAAGATAAACATGCAAAGAGACACATTTATCAGTTTAATAGAGTGCTGTAAATACTTACATCTTCATCACATATAAGCAAAAGACAAAACCTATTACAAAGCTGTCAAACTCTTAGTTTTCTTTGTGGTAAAAGTGATAAGTGGGCACTCAATCTGCGACACAGTGATGGTTTTTGCTAATCTTATAATAGTTTTAAATATCTTCAAAATATAGTCACTATGTTTGAACTTTCCAGTTCTTTAGAATCATTAACACAGGATAGTTAACGTACAGCTGTGGTTTATTTTTCTCAGTCTATACACTGAAGGTGTCTCTGTACTGACTTTGTGGATCGCATAAGATAATGCCACCAAGGAAAGTCTATGATTGTCAGGTTATTATACTTCTCTGTGACAGATAAACATTCTGCAGCTACTTGAATTGTCCAGAATCCCACCTGTGTCGTACTGTTAACCAGGTAAAGCAACATGTTGTGAACTATTTGCAGCTTTAATTTCAATGACATAAGGTCCAGACTCGTTCTAGTTTCCGTATCACACCTGAATAAACCTCCGAGGACTACTGTATTTCACCAAATTTACATCTTAAATCCTTTCCTCCAATCCTTTTGCAGCTGGACTTTAACCCAGACCTCATTCTGCCCCACACGACACCCTGAGCTTTGCTCTTTCAGAGTAAAATCCTTATTTACTTCATAGAAAAATACATTTTATGGATTGTTGCTTTAATATAAAACAATCCTTGTCAAAGCCCATCGAAATATAGTTTACGCCTAAATGCAACTCTTAACACAGCCCCAGCCTGGATGATGTCATCCTGTTGAAGGAGTTGCTGGGAATTTAGCTGTTTAGCCTCTGGGAATTAAAGTGACTCACATGCAGTTTGTAGCTCACTGGCATGAAGTCCAGGTGGCCTCATAATGGGTGCAAATGCAAATAAAAGAGCATGACCACATACATATAACAGAGTCATGTGTACGACCATCTTGGTTCTGGTCACAAGTAGTGCAATTGTAGAATACAGGAAGTTACTCTAGACATCTGTACATAAGCAGTCTCTGTGGTGCAGTACTGGCAGAGGGTATGAGAGCTGCTTCTTGGCTGGGGGACATGCACAGGGCGGCACTGTCAGGCAGGACCGGAGGGGACGGTAGTAGCTGATTCCCAGGGAGTGTCTCAGTCTATTCTTCCCATTTTGGCAATGAGCTCATCGCAGATCTTGGTGAGTTCCTCGATCTCTTGATTCTATGACAACACAACAAAGGATGAATAAGTATTTAATACATCTCTATACACTAAATTACAGCATAAATATACGGGGTAAAAACACGCTGAATGTGTCGTATTGTGTATTATTGCAAGATTAAAGTTTCCTCTAGAATTAGCACGCAGGAAAAGGAGGATGCCTGTCACCTTCTGTTGCAGAGCTTGTTCCAGAGAATCGTTCTTCATCTGCTCCTTCCTCAGACTGGCGGTCAGTGCCATGTTCTCTGAGCTCGCCTTGGTACGCACCTGAGCGATCTCCTCGTTGGCCCTGAGAGATGCGAGAAGTGACGGAAATCAGCGGCATCTCAAACCTATTAAACATATTACGTTTGTTAGAACTGACTGGACAGGAACATACTTGTCTAGTTTCTCCTCGGCGTGGAGTTTAAGAGTCTGGTACCTCTGCTCCTCCTGCTTGACTCTGGCCAGATACTCCTGAGCACACTTCTTCAGCACCTCTTCGTTCTGCACGAGGAAACCACGCGGTTATGTATTTCTGTTTGTCCTGACGTTATCCTTATACTTCTCTGCTTTTGAGTGGAGTCTTAAACATTGTAGGCACTTCTCCTCTTTCTGAATTCCTGAAGTTGCACACATTTACTCCTGGAAGCTGCCCAATAAACCATCACAGCTTGCTGTTGGCCCATGAGCAGCTGCTCTAAACCAGCTGGGGGTCAAGATTTGGGGGAAAACCGCCTTAACGGAGGGGTTTTTCTGCAGCAGTTGTTGAGTAAAACAACTGTGTGCTATTCATTGAGTTGAAGGCCAGATTTATCTAGTGGCCCTCAATGTAAACAACTGCTACTCTCAGCTCTAGGTGACCACTGCCTCTAATCACACCACACCTTCCAACCTTATTCTGACCTTAATCCTCTTACAGCCCTCCAATTTATGCTACTATCAGCTGATCACCTCAGCACATGAAACGGACCCTTTCCTGGAGCAGTTACGTGGACATACATTTGTCCTATGGTCCCTTACTTTCTTAAAGCCCTCCAGGGTGCTCTTCATATTTTCATAACGCCGAAACACGTCAGAGAGAGATCGCTCCACGGAGTTCAGGTCTGCCAGCGCGGCTTCCTTCTCTTTCGTCAAAGTGTGCAAAGCCTTCTGGGAACTCTGGCTGTTGCGCTGCTCGTCCTCTAAGAGGAGCAAAGAAGAAGAAGGCCTTATTGTGGAGTGCTAAATAATTATTTCTTGCATTCAGTCTGGTCACAGTGGTTGCATGACACACTGCATTTAACACATAAACAGGGATACACATTTGTGGCACATTTCTACTCACCGATCATCTGAGCGATTGTCTTCTCATATTCTGCAACAATCTTCCTGTAAGAAGACAAAACAGATGATAAGTCTTACTTAGCCTCATGGCAGACTGGTGGCTCTTAAATATAACATTTACATGGCTGCACCAATACTTCCAGTACAGTTTAAAGAGTAAAAAGCGCACAGCAACATGTTTTCTAACCTCATCTCAGCGACTTCTTGTTTGCTGCTCTCGTACTTTTTCTTCCAGTTGTTGGTTTCCACCTCTTTAGTGATGATCTAAAAACACGAGACGCGTACTGTGAGCAGAACTCCAAGAAAACCTTGTCTAACGTTTACACGAACCATTTACACATCCAAAACAAACACACTCATGACATATTTCATGTTGGATGAGTGTGATAAAAGTGCATACCTCCTCTCTAATTAGGGTGAGAACGGCCTGTTTTTCTGCTTCACTGATGCAGATGGAATCCAGTACCTGACTTCCTGTTTTCTCCATTTCACTTCCCCCCAACTTCAGCTTGCATGGGTCCTCAGACTGCTGAGGGCAGAAGGAAGTCAATTATGTCGTCCATCGTCTTTCACTGTCCATCCAGAAGCATAACTGGGCTAATTGTATTATAATTATTAAGTATGTATAAGGTATTTTGGGAAAAACACAGACTCCATTTTTGGAAACTAGCATTTATCAATACTGCCATAAACATGTACCTTTTCAATAAATCAAATTTCCCTGTTTTCTCATCATAGGTTTGTTTTTTAATGTTGTGTCTTCTAATATTTTTTTTGACCATCTTATATTATAATTTTATAAATGCAGATCACTACTGTTTCTTTCATAAGTATAAAAAGCATAATTTTCTTTGCAGCAAATCATTTTTCTTCATGGTGTACATGCTCAGAAAAGCCAAAGCAAAACCTTTCATGTGACGAGCTATAGGTTGTATCGCCAGTAACCGTACAGCGTTTAGTGGAAGAAAGAATCAAAAAGGAACATTTCTTTCTGTAATACACTGAAAATTATGCCTTTCTACTTTACTGCCATGACACCTAATTCAAAACCAGATTCATGGCTGCAATTTCTACTTGAAGACTTATTGATTCGATCAGTTTTGTCTTGACTGACAGTGACATACCACACTAATTAATAAGAGTATTTTCAGTTATTTTATCCTGAACATATTATATTTCTCTCTGTGTCTCTGTATGTCTGCTCTCTCCTTCTCTCTCGTATCATTTTTATTCACTCTCTAGAACTTTCATTCTCGTTTTTTAACCCCACACCCCTCTTGCCTTTCAATTGGCGTTCTTACACATCTCAATCCTTCTTCTTCTCCTCCTCCTCTCTCTCTCCTCTCTCATTTTGTCCTTCCCTGGATTATGATATGTCATATTCTAATCTCCTGAATGATAATCTAAATCCATCTGTCACCTGAGTACATGAACATGGTGGCAGACACTAAGTACCTGCTGCTGTCCTACAGCACAGTGCAGTCATCATATCACACTGCAGCTTCAGATGTAACACATATGCCTCTAAACACAAAACTGGGCAGTCTATTGCATCTTTAACAACAACACAACACACTTTACTTGCACACTGTTTCATTTACTGTGGAAATGTCACAGATACAAATCAGAAAATGAAGCTTTACAAAGAGCTAAACACATTGTGGCCATTACACTGAATGCTGGGACATGTCCGGACCTGTTTTTATTCTCTGCAACTGATGGTGACAGTTTAGTTTAACTAATAGAGGAGTGCTTCACTCCCACCTAGTGGTCACTGGCAGCATCCTGTTGCTTTTATTGCTTAGATGAAGAAGGTAAAATGTGACAGATGAGATGTCCATGAGAGTGTACCGCTATGATGACAAATACATACAATGTCTGTGAGCCTGGCACATGATGTGCAGGGAAAAGGATATTAATAATCAATCGGGCTATATACTCACCACAGAGCAGCAGCCTGAGTCCTCAGGTGTTGATGTCACACGGCAGTCTTGAACTGGAAGAAAGCATCGCACACTTTAAAAAGAAGGTAGTGTCCGAGATGCTGTGGCCTATAATGTAATTTAGGTCATCATCGTGGCCAGCAGGTGGCAACATTTCTCCCAATGTCACAGCACACAAAGAACTAAACTAAATCACTAAAATCTAGTTTAAGTTGAGAAATCCAATCACAGTATGACCTGTTAAGTATTCTCATTGCATGGCAGTTTGTTTTCACTTTATTTATGACTCACAATGAGCCTAAATGACTAGTTAAGACGTGTTGCAGAATAAAAAAAAGTAAGTACCTAAAGCCAGAAAAATACTAATGTTCACAGTAAAAAACATCATGTCTTTCACAATAAAAGCACAGGCTACTGCACTTGATGCAGTGATGCTTTGTTAGTGAGGCCTGCTAAGATCAGACCAGCCAGAAACTGAAGCTGTATCACATGCAGGCACCTGTGTGATCATACAATCTGAACATGTTTCATTACACTGAACCAGCTCTTATCAAACTGAGCAAACATACTTTACTGTAGCTGTGAACGACTGTACTTGGTGTCTTGGTGCAATGCAGTGGGAAAAAAAGTGTCTAAAAGTCAATGATTAATGTGCAGAGATAACATACTCTTTGTCTGGTATTGATCGAGGGAAGCTAAAGCATGCTGTCTAAACTTTAACATCCAGGTATCTGATCTGTGTACAGTAGAGTCCCTCACTGAGCTGATTAACAACTATTCACTACTGTATTACAGTTACTGTGTGGGCTGTACACACGAGCACAACATTAAATCTTGGTTGATCCTTTTTACTCACTGCTTTCGTCCTTGTCTGGTTTGACACCACTGCTCGCCAACTTCTCCTCGTCTGTTGCATGGCCTCCATGATGTTCATCCTTTAACAGCAGCAAACACAATCAACCACAATGTCTGTATGAAATGTTTCAGGAGCTAAAGCTCAGATGAGCAGTAGACACATTGTCGGCTCTTACCTGTCCGCTGAAGTCCTTTTGCATCGGCTGGTTCTGCTTCACTTTACAAGAGTTCCTGAGTATAAAGGTCAGTAGCAACATCAGTGTCAACACTACTAACCAGATCATATCTCTGTATGTGAGTACATGTGGGCAGGAGCAATGATGAGAAAAGGAAGCAGGACAGACAGAAAGCCCTACAGCCAGACCTCATTGCTCTGCTCTGTGTGCTGAGTTTGCATGCTCTGCTAAAAGTGCTGAATTACGCAGGAGAAAAAGCTGATTAATGGAAGAGATTGATGCCAAATTGAAATAAGCATTAGAGGGAATTACAGGTCTCCACTAACACTCACTCTCCTTTACTTTCTAAATCTACTCCGTACACTTCTTTTTCACCATCACTTGGAAAATGTAAGTCAGGTGGATGACACAGCAGGCTGGGGAGTGAGCCTGGACTCGGACGTGTATTACGAACAGCAAGAACTGGGGTTACAAAGACACACACGTCTGGACACACAGTTATACAGTACTTACAAGAGAACACAGAGGAAATGGACAAGCTCAGCAGTCCTGATGCCACACAGAGAGAAGGGAAATGACAGGTTTGGAAGGAAAAGGAAGGAAAGACAGGAGTGGACGGGACAGGGGTCATTAAACACAAGGTGAGAGTGGGTGGTATTAAAGTTTAGTAACAAACAAAAAAAAAGACTGAAAGAAGACAGGTGAGAGTTGTCAATGTGTAAACTAATGGAAAAATTTGACTATTTAAAAAGGCATATTGGTCTAATTCAAAGACCCTCTTCTGGTACATGTATTGTGTTGTCCCTGTCAAACAGCTAAATTAGCTTCAAAACATCAATAAAAATAAAGATACAAAAACTAAATCTAATCTGAGTGCACATTATAATACGAGAGCAGTAACTGTTCTAACAACAGGAGTATGGTTAGTAGTGAAGTAGTTCATTTCGGTATGTATCACAAAAAGCCAAGGATTAAAAATGTTTTTTTTTTACTTTAGATAATAAAGATGTAAATCTAGTTCCTGTTTAGCAGGAAGCAAACTTAAAGCCACAAGAGGGCATTGTTTGACACTTTAACTTCACCATTCAAACAATATTTTCTGTCAGCCACCACATAATAGTTGTCAAAAAATACTTAGTCCAGCTATGAACACTGAAAAACTGAAAAAAAAAAAAGAAAGTGAACTGAAATCCTAAAATAAACAACAAAAACCATAAATAACTATAATAACGCTGGTAAGAAATGAATGGGTGTGAAGGAGAGAAACAACAGCTGACTGAACTGAGGCCACCACAGCTGGTAAAAACGGGAACACTTTAATCAGTGCAGGTTCATTGGGAACAATAGCGAGCATTCACTTATGTTCCCCTGTGGCCATAAAACAGAGAGCAGTGTTTGTTCAGCTTGAAAATCTATGAGTCGAATTAGTTCAGTTTCAGCGACTGACTTGACTGAAGAGGACTGGCCTTTGTGTATTTTGTATGCCTCGAGTGTTTTACTCACGTGATAATTGTGCTGTCGGTCTCACAGGTCAGTTTTGTGTTGGATGGCACAGTGTCAGATTTCTTGTTGCCATTAAGCAAGTCAGGGTCCACACACATGTCATGACTGGGGATCAGGTTTGAGTCCGGGGTGGACTCAGACGTCACCGGAGCCTCGTCGTCCACCTCCGAAGGATCGGGTTTGTTTAGCGGGGAGAGGACGGACAGGGATGGGGGCCGGAGGGCTTGAGTTTTGAGTTTGCTGCTGAGGGTCAGGTTGAGGTTTTGATCTAAACCAAAGTTGTTAGGTGAGGAGCCGGTGATGTTGTTCAGGGAATCAACCTCTTGGGATGAAACAGAGCCGACGTCCTGGTTGGAGTTCTTGTCCAGAAAGTGGTTTGTAACATCAGGAAGAACTGTGAAAAAGAAGAGAAGTACGCAAGTTAAGTCTGTAACAAAGTTAATATAGAACCTTTCAGGAGCACAACGTCACAAAGTGCTTCAGAATAAAAAATAAATATAATACAGAATTAAGAAGAAAAAACATTTGATAATAACTACAATGTACACAAACACAGGTAAAAACAGGTACGCATGTTAAAGCTGTTGTGAAAAGTGTCCATGGGATCCACAGATCTTAAGTCCAAACTGAAGATTTGTTGGAGCTTCACAACGTTTTACGGAACAAATGAAACACTTAACATGAGATCAGTGACTGGTCCATAGTGACCTTTCATTAACTTAGTGACAAGCCAAGAAATAAAAACACCTGTAGGTGGTTTTTCTCTGCTTTTAAACCCATAAACTCCTCATTTTTTACCCTTAAACAACTGCTTTTTAGTGCAGCAGAAACATGTTGTGAACAAACATTGACACGTCATCGCCTTTTAATTTGATATTGAAAACTTGTTCGCAAATAGTTGCTTGCTTACACATCCAGCAATTATAGAGTGTGTCTGTCTGTAGTTTGGTGCTAAGCAGGTAGTGAACACTGTTAACTGTAGGTTCATCACTACAAACGACACAATGTTGACATTTGTTAATATAAAAATATTTATTATCGTCGCTGTGATACAACAGGATGCATAATTGAATATCATCTGCATAGCAATGATAGGATATACCTTTAAATGACTTATTACACAACTAAAGGGAAGTATATACCAGGGAAACAGAGATTCAGATGACGTTAGGTTACCAACAGCATCTGAGAAACTCTTATCAGCAAGGTAGAACCACTGCAGGTCTGAACCCTAATGCTTCCCCATCCTGTGGCTACTCAATGGTTTTATATGTCATTCAGGGATTTAAACTTCTCCTTCTCCTGTTAGAACACTTAAAATGGCTGCTGGCTTCCTCTCAGAGCACTTCACATCCTGTGTCCTAACAGCAGCATGCTGGTCTCTGTTGAGTCACGCTGCTGCTGAAACACAGGACTCTCTGTTACTGAAAAAGACACCCACACAAACTGTAAAACTCACACAACTACACAGAATAATAAGACGGAAAGTCCTGTATTCCCCTGTACTTCTTCTCCACATGCACACACCACGAATGAAGTCAGTGTGGTTTCACCCTGGGTGGGTAACAGCTTCTCACATTGTTTGTCATGGCTGACGGCTGATGTGCGGCTTATTACATAATACGTTCACTCGATTAATGCAAGTTTATGTAAGCTCCTGCTCAAAATCTCACACGCAGACGGGGGACAGGGAACAGATGTAGAGGAACCACACCCAGTCATGTGGAGTACACACCACCACGTGGCCTAGCAACAAAAACAACATCAGGCTTTATTATAGTTTCACAACTCGATGAAAAAGAGGGAAAGGAGGCAGAGAGGGAAGTGAGAGAGAAATGGATTATATATTTAGACAAATAGCTGTCTAAGGTTTCAGATACGTCCTGGTTCTACAGTACATACAGTTAGATTGTTGCCTGTGGTGGTTCCCATAAACAGTGATTCGCCCCTGAGCCGTTAAAAGTCTAATTATAGAAGACCAGAATATCAGCTTCTCTGCACAGTTGATCTTTTATTTATGAGACTAACCCAGATTTTGTACAGAGCATGTGTGTTTTAGCATGAAAGTGAGACAAGTGAGACATTAATCTCTCTGTTATTATCTGGCACAGCGTCTCATATGCTGCGATCAAAACGCGTCTAATTAAAATAGCCGAGCATCCAAAACATGCAGACCAATTTTATCCTAACACACACAGCACATGTTAGAATCAATTACTTTAATGAAAGCTGATGGAGATGGAGAAACAGAGTTTCCAAACATCACTAAAATAATAGCATTTATTTCAGCAAAGAAGATGCACTCCAGATTATCTATTACCATGGTAACGTGGTACTCGTGCCTGTGTGGGTGAAAGCAGGGCAGAGGGGAGGGGTGAGGAGGGGGCTGTGAATTGGACAGCAGTGGTCCTCTTTGGCAGCTACTAACAGGCCGGATTCATCTACTAACCCTCTATCAGCCGGTTTACTAGTCTGTGCCAAACGGGAGAGAGCTCGTTTACATTTATGATAACTTTTCATCTACACTGTCTGCACTGATCATCAAAAGCAGGCAAGTTCACACTGCGGTCGACAACATGAACAACATGATGTTCCACACACGGAGTGACACAAATTAACTTTGCACATAGCATAAGTTCCACTTTAATTTAATCTCAACACATTAGTGTAATTACTCTGTCGCAATTAAGGTGTAGTTCACCAAAATTCCCCAAAATCAAAACAAAAAACAACCTAACCCTAATTCTTAAAGACAAATATGTTAAAACTAAGTTAATAAAACTAAAATGATCTGTATGATCAGGTCTGACTGAAGGTCAGTGAAAAAATATTTTAATTTGTAATTTGCATGAATTAAAGTACATCCGCCAAAATCTGCTGGATTGCTTTACGGCACAAACCAGGAGTAGGCTGCTGGTTGTTCATCATAAATGCAGCTCAGGCTTTCTAGCAATGATTGACACAAAAGTTGATGGAAACACTTCCAACCTGTTGATGATCATCACATCAAGAAGTAATGGTGGACATGGGAAAAAAAAGGTATTGATTTTAAGTACTAATGCTAACGCTAATGTTATCGTAAAACCTGCCACTTATCTTGTACAGTGAGAAGTAAAAGGTTTGTGTCTATATGTCTGACCTAACTCTCAGTCCTGAGCATTTTATAGAGCAAACCTTTCATGGTGGACATTTTCGCAGCTACGCCACCAAAGTTTCAGGCTGGGTATTGTTTTTTTTATACACTCTGATACGCTCCCTTTTGACCACACCCAACCATGCCCCTCAGTGATCCTGCTGCGGGAGGTGAAACAGGCTAAAAACTTTTAACCGGAGACGGCAGTGAAACTGTGCTTTTCAGCCACATTTCAGTCGGATACCAGAAAAGTATTGAGGCTTGCTACCCAGATGAGCCCTACCTGAGAACATCCAGTGTCACTGTTCAAGTGTTACAGAGTTTGATCAGTGTAAGAGCACTGGGTCAGACAAACAGCTGACCGATCTCACCTGTGTGGTTGGAGTTGTCCAGTTGGCTCAGTAGCTTCACAACACCTGGAGACTCTGCCTCTGGAGTCTCAAAGGTCCCCTCCGAGTCTGAACTGTGGACAGAACGAGACAGGAAGACCTTAACAAAACATCATTCACAAAAAAAGAAAAGAGCGAAACAGAAACGTACAAAAAGACGGCAAGAGAGAGGTCCGAGCTACAACTAAACGAGTGTTTGGCAAGTTCTCTGGAACTAAAGATGAAATCTCCGGTATAAAATTGAAAATGTGCTGAAACAACTCATGAAGTGAATTAGAGCATGTGTGAAACGACTTTGAGAACAGAGGCATTGAAAATGTTGATCAGTCTAAATAACTACATAAACAGGTATTGAATGATGTAAATATAACAATGGAGGCCATGTTGGCTGTTGCAGTGTCAAATTTATTCTAACAAATATGCTTTCCAAAATCAATCTTCTGTTTTCTTGAAGTGACATAAAAACAATAGATCTCAGATTTCAAAGCAGCTCAAAATAAACCGCTTTTATTTTAAAGGAAGCCAGAGGAAGTTAGAGGAGAGGAAGTGAAGTCCTACAAGGCCACCTGCATCCTTTGTCCCTCAATAAGGACACAGTGTCCCACCAGACTCATTCACAGACACACACACAGACACACACACACACACACACACAGACACACACACACACACAGTCTTTTGGTCTGCTGTGTCAGCTGCCTAGACACCCAGCCCAAATTTATTTCCAATCTGTGGAGAGGCAAAAAGGAAGGGAGAGTCAGGGAGAGTGAGAGTGTATGTGGTTGTGTGTGTGTGTGTGTGTATGTGTACCCGTTCCCAGCCACTTGAAAACACATCAAAACGTCCGCACGCTAATGAAAAACAGCACATGAAGGAACAAAGCTCAGTGCCAGTACCCAACCACACTCCATCTCTGATACCAGTTCACACAAACACATTCACACACTCTATTCAGCTCTATTCACCACCCAGAGCTAATCCTAATATACATAACCTGCCCCCCTACACTACACACATACACACACACACACACACACACACACACACTGGATCACGTCCCAGTGATGGCCCCAACGCCTGCGATCTTGGATGGTTACCTAGAAACTAGAAATGGACAGAAAAAGAATCAAAAGCTTTGGAAACTGTGGCTTTTCCCCCCTTCCCCCAAACTTTCAGCAACTGTTCATTAACTGCCAAACAGCCTTCACACACACCAAACAACACACGTAAAATGAGGCCTAGACAGTCAGATCCTCAGCATGTGGTGTCTCATAAAGAAACAGGATGGTGCACACAAAGCAGGGACTCACACAACAGCAGTAGGAGTGTCTGTATTTTTAATCTGTTTTTATCAAATGACAGCTTGACCCAGCCACTGGGAAGGAACCTCACATTGTACCACAGCATCAGTCATTTTGTCTGTGTGTGTGTGTGTGTGTGTGTGTGTGTTGCTCTCTATGTGTGTCATCCACCACCTGTCAGTATGACTCAGGGGAATCTGCCGTAAACACCCCCCCACCCACACACACACACAATCAAGTGCACTCTAGTGCTGTTTAAATCCAAGCAAATACAGAAAATCACTCCAGATATTCCACCTTATTTCTTATACAGACCCTGTAAACCAGCTGTCTCTCTCTCTATCGTCACTCTCTCTCTCTCTCTCACACACACACACACAAACATTGTGGCGTAGCCCTCTTACTTGTACTCTCCGTCATCCTTGGATCTGGGCTCCCCCTCTTCCCCCGATCCCCCAGTCACTGCTGACCATGTCCATTTAGCCCACTGGACCGGAGACAACCAGGACATCCCTGCACCACGTCAAGTCTTAAAGCGGCTGCCACCTCCAAGCTCTAACAGTAAACTTTCTCGTCCTCTGGATTAGTTCAGAACTGTCAGTCAGGATCACTGATCTTCCACACAGTCCTTGTAACTGCAAAAAGGAGCCTCTCAGAAAGAAGCTGTTAATGGGTCTTCTTGCCTCTCTCCCTCCTGTCGTCAGCTTCTGCCTCTCTTGCTTTCTGTATGGCTTGCTCACTTCCGCCTCTCGCTTAGTCGCTCAGCTTTCCCATCCTGCTCTTCTGCGTTGTTGACGCTCGTGAGAGGGAAACGTGTCTCACGCTGCTGCTGCTGCTGCTGCTGCTGCCTTGCTCTCCACAGCACTGACTCACAGAGTGCAGATTACTGGAGCATCAGTAGTCACTCCTCTCTGTGTCCCCCTCCCCTCTCTGTGTCCCCCTCCCCTCTCTCTCCCCTCTCCCTCCCCTCTGCCTCTCTGTCTGTCTGGGTGGACGTTCAGCTGGTTAGCAGACATCAGCTCGCTCTGCTCTTGCATGTCGATTCATTTGCTCTCTCGCTCTGAGGAGCTTGCCTCTCCCCTCCGCGATTCAACCCAGTCCAATTCAATTCAGTTCAATAGGCTTTTTTGGCATGACATTTTACATGTGTTGCCAAAGCACAATAATGATTATGTTAGGGAATTAAATTAACAAAAATAATGTGAATAGCAATATTAGTTAATAGAATTACATATATATTGTTTTATTTCATGTATCAATTTCATTATCTAAGAAATAAAAGTAATAAAGTTAGTATTTTTAGGGCTAATACAGCCATTAGTCTATAAATAACAACAACAACAACAACATCTTTCTTTCAGGGTTTGTCGATTGTGGGGGAAGAGAGGGGGCAGGGGAGAGGCAACGCTTCCTGTTTTAAGAGGCAAATTAGCGTCTGGTTACTCTGAGACAGAAAGACTTCCAGACGTTTGTGTCTTAAAGAAAGAGGAGATGAAAAGAGAGCAGGGGAAGAGAGGGAGGGACTGATTAGGCTAACGGTACCTTTTAAAAGATGTTAGGAGATGAGTTTGGACTGGAGTTTGTATCCTGAACTTATACTATTACAATATCCTTCCCTTCTGAAATGTTGCCTTCTAATGACGCCCATCTAGCTGAAATGACACCATCCCTAATTTGCTAAAACTATCAAATAAAATGCAGTAAAGCCCTAACTATTTATGCCTTTTCTAATATGTATCTAATACCCTGTGTTACATTCGTCATGTAAATTAACTGGCTGACATTGATGAAAAAAGGGCTACGAAGATGGACAAATGTACCCTGTATACAGAATGTACTAGACGTCTACACAAACAGGTAACATCGAAACTGGATATTAAGCTGTTAGTCCATGATGTGTGACCAAACCTACAGAGGACCTATTGTTCAGTGGAAATATCCAGGCCAGAAAACAAACAAATCAATACAGCAAACCTAGATTCAACAGTAAAAGCTCTCATCGCTGCCCGCACACACTTTCACCCACTCACACATGTGCTCCTGAGGCTGCTCATGGATGGCTTATGTAACTATAAGTCCAGGCTTTCACATTTATACATCTCTCTCTCACACACGCATATACGCATCCAGGTCAGATGAGATGTGCGCTTTGAAGAATCCTGGATAAGGGGAGGATGGTTCAGCCACTGTGAAAAAGGTGAACAGGGACAGAAAAAATGTAGCAGAGATGCTTTTCTTGTTATTTGCACTTTGAGGTTCCTTTCCTGCGGCTTGCTGCTCACGTGTGGGGAAAAACAGAAGCTCTACCACTAATCACACAGAGCTGGTCCACAGAGACAGGCAGGCAGATAGATGAATACATGCGCGAACAAAACTCAAAGATAATATCACACACTGGTGAACACAGAGAAAGAGGCTGTTTAATCTGTGATAGCTGGACTGAAAAATTTAGCAAATTAGAGGCCTTGCAGATGGATAACATCATTCATTAAAAATGGGGAGTGAGAGATAACAAGGATGAGAATATTTTGTGAGTTTTTGGGTGGGACAGGAATCTGAAATGCTCTCTTGTTTTTCTTAACCATTATCGACATTGTCTCCTTGACATTGTCTCCTTTTTTCCCTCCTTTGTTTCCTTATTTATCAGTGGGTACAGCTGAGAGGACAAACCTGTCTGTCTTGCAGAAGACATGATCTGCCCAAAGCAAACAAACCCCCCTCAAGCAGCACACTCAGGCATTATGCACATCCCATTTTGCACAAACTGTTTTACTCTGCTGCACCGTTAAGTTGTAAACTCACCACTGGACATACAATAACACACAGAAAGCATGTGTCTTTATACAGACAGAAAGACAACACGCAGAAGTGGACAGAGTAGGAACATGCCTGACTGTCTCCCTGGCAGAGACTTGAACCACAGGCCGAGAAGAAGGAAAACAGAAAGAGGGAAAAGAATCAGCTCTTATGTAATACCTTGAAACCACAAATAGCACACAGCGAAACAGTGGCAAACCAAAACATACAGTCCACCCATATGTGACCCAGAACTGCCATCTTAGCACACAGAGACTTGTAAGCATCAGGAGTGGACATATTACAGCACACACACCGAACCCCGGCTATTGTCTGTGTTTGCTGTAATCCAGCGAGTGTGCACATCCTTAATCATCAATTGCATTTGGAGTGATGGCAGCATGTGCGGTTATGAGCTAAGAATAAATCAGCAATGAAAAACATGTCTGTGAGCCACAACAGAGGTGATGTGATACTGGATGAGATAATATGTGTGTGTGTGTGTGTGTGTGTGTGTGTGCGCACTGAGAGGGAATCAGAGAAGCTTCTCAACTTTCACAGACTGTTTAGTTCTGCTATTAATCCCCTCTGTGATGACAGAATGTCAGAAATCTGACACTTCATACAGCACCACCATCAGGTCAACATGTCCCATGACCAACACTTTGGTCCATACCAAAGTATCTTAAAAATTAAAGGGTGGATTTACATTCAATTTGCTGCGATTATTTTTAGATTATGGCTCCGGGGATGGCAATATTGGTCTGTTGGTCAGCCTGAAATATCCACACCCAGACTGAAATATGTAAACTACTGGATGGAGAGACACTAATGTTGATTGTACAGATATCCATAATGCCGAGAGGATGAATACTAATCTAATCTAAAATATTAGTTAGTCCTATACCTGTAAAACTAATGACATTCCCATCCTCCTCAGCTGTACTTTATGTTTAATGTTAATTAGCAAAAGTTGGCATGCTAACATCCCAATATAAGAGGCGTGAACATGGTAAACATTGTACCTGCTGAACATCAGCGTTAGTATCCTCACTGTTAGCATGTTGATGTTAGCATTTAACTCACAGCACCACCGTGCCTAAGTACAGACTCACAGGCAGCTAGCACGGCTGAAGACTCTTGTCCCCAGACGATGAATCCTGATGTCTTTTGGTGACCACTTGTCTTTCCTCAAGCGTCACCATCATGGAAACTTGAATACCCTATGATTCCTTACCTTATGGTTAGATTTACATGGAAATTACTGAGCACCTTTTCATTTTGGACACTACAGTCCAGAAATGCTTTTTAATGTTTTTCTTTGCCTTTGTAAAGCACCGTGAAGTGCCTCTGTGTTTGAAAAAACTGATGCTTTCCTCATTAGCCAAAATGTCATCTTTGCTTAAGAGGTGTTTTGTAATCTAATGGACAGACTGTCTTGACATTTGTTGAGCACAATCAAGCCCCCCAGGAGAATGAGTCATTCAGATTTTTAATGTCCTCTCAATCTTCCTCTCCTGCCCCAGCATGATGTCTGTCCAGCATTTTCATACTGCGGCGTGTAATTGCAGCTTTCATTTTTTAAATTTTAGACTTGGGCACTGACCCTGTTTCCATTACAGGTTATATTTAAAGTTATATTTAAAGAAATCTAGAAAGTGCTGTTTTTAAATGTTTCTCCTTTGATCAACATTTATACAGTGCAAATGTCAAAGAGCAAACTTGCAATGTAATAAACATGTTAGCGTCAGTATTTACAATATTTGTGCTCCTGGTCACGTGTCCAGACTCAAACAAGTTATGAAGTTAGCACAACTATACCAGTTACACAGGTTAAATACTTGTAAAAAATAAAAACCAACTCTTCCATTTTGTCGACAAACATGTGAATTGTGTTTGAGGTGTGGAATATCTTTTTGAGCTTAAGCTTTAAAAATAGTGAAAGCATCCATTTTCCATGCAATAGATTGACTAAGCGACAACCTGCAAGATTAGTGTTTCCCTTAACGTGGCAACACATCTGGTACAGAAAGGGTCTTTCTTTGATCACTCAGACGTCAGCACTGGAGTAATAAACAATCCCAACAATAAAATACTTGATAGTGGCTTGTATCATAAATCATTGAGGTTCTTCTATTTACCCCAAACAAACATCCTCAAACTGATTTCTTCTTGTGAACACATTCTGAAGAACAGACACCACACCAACGCTTAAGGTCGAGTCATATTAAGATATTTATAATAAAAGGAAGTTGTGATAATGCTCAGGCGCGTGCTCTGGTCTGCCATGTAAAACTATGTGTCTGTATGTACATGTGACTGTGAGTATATGTGGAGATAAAAGAAGGGGCATGAATGTGTGTGTGTTTATGACCATATGACCACACATTGTATTGTGTTTATCAGTATGTTTTTCATGTGAGACGTCAACATGAGTGTAAATGTCCAGCTGTAATCGATGGACTATCTGTCTGTGTAATGACTCACAGCATCTAATCTGGCTTGTTCTGTGATATGGCTCCATCTGGTGGTCGTTATTGGACTCTCGCCCTCATAAATAAAACGAAATAAACATTTTTTAAAAAGCATTCGATTCAGTCACACCTTCAGAGATACAATGCCAGCATGAAAGAAGAAAGGACCAAAGGAGCTGAGGGAAGGATAGATGCGAGAGAGAAAGCAAGAGAGATACATCACAGGTCTGACGTCACCTTTGGGAGCTTAAACAGAGTTGACAGGATCAAATTTCACCATGGCAACCATTAGGAAAGGGGTCACAAGTGTATACATGCATATAGACACCACACGCAGAGAGAGGTAGAGGTGAAGAAGGTAGCACTGCTGATAATATTTACTCAGCATTAGGACACAGCAGATAAAAATAGATCTGATGCCTTTGATGCGCTTCTGATAAGCACAACTCTGTTTACATCCCTGATATCACTGCATTTTTAATAGAGAGAAGCCAATTAGCTGCAGTCAGAACAGAAAAGCGAAGCACTCGCCGTGCTGCAGCAGAGTACAACAACTTAACCGACAGTGGCATGGCAAAACAAAAAGAGAGAGAATGAGGGAACAAGAGAGAAAGGAAGGAGGGGTTCACCCGAGAGGAGTCATGTACAGACACCAACTGAGCTATTGTTCGTGGCTGAAACAGTGACACAAGAACACACAATTCCCAGACAACAGTGCATGTACATTGCACACACATGCACGCACAGAGCACGGAGACTACACCCCCCCTACTGTTCTACTTTATGATGTTTCATGTATCATTTTCTTTGCCTTTTAAATCCTGTTCAATAAGATTTCATTTCTATTCAAAATGCCATGTATTGTTGTCATTCATGCGCTGTAATTTAGCTCATCTACATCAGCTATAACAATATTGTGCAAGTGAGCCATTCACTTCAGCCTTAAGTTTCACTTTCGTGCTGGCAAGCCTAGTCATTGTAGGCTCATGCATAATTAAAACATACATCTTCAAATGTTGAATGTCTTTGTGTATTCATAATGTGTGTCTCTCTAAAGATGGGAAAAGTTTTTCAGCCCACTCTAGCATGAATATATATAACTGCAGCAAGAAATGACTTCAGAATGCAGGTCAGCTTCTTCCCGTATGAGGGACTGTCTGGGTGTTCTGGGGTTTTGGAAGACAGGAAGTGCACTCCATATCAAAGACTGTTCCAGTTAAGACATAACACAGATGATTAAGTCGACTAAAATTAGACCAGCAACTGCGATCCCACGGCACTCGTTGGCTTCCCAGTTTTTCCACAGGGAGGACCCCAACCCCCATCTGCCCTAACACAAACACGGATTCATGCAAAAGACTACAGCATGCTTACGTGATCAGTCTGTTTATTTTTTTAAACACCCAAATAACATTGAGCATTGCTTTTACAGTCAGCAATGACAACAGTCAGTCCCTCTGAGCTCTCACATCCTCTCTTAAGTCTGCAGCTTTGCTTGTCTGTCTCTCACTGTTTCCCTGCCGTCTCCAGAACATCTGCTTCAGTACATGGCGGCACTGTTTCTCATTAACAACCGCTGCTCTGCACGACTTGAATCACTGAGTGAATACAGTCGTATATAAGAAAAGACTGTGGATTTACGTATGTCGTGAGAAAGTGTTCCCGCTAATAGGGGCTTACAGAAGCTTTTAAAAATGGAGACGTAAAGCATCACTGGGATCAGCTGGGAGGACAAAGTGAAAGGGCTCACTCTTGGTTACAATGCATTAGAGAAGAAAAAAAGAAGGGAGCATGGTGGTTAAGTGCTTTTAAGCTCTGATGGATGCCTCAGAAAAAACATTTTCAACAGTACTTTAAGGATGTCAAACACACTGAATGAACAGAACGGCAAGCAGTGGTAACTGCTCAGACAGAAATAAACTGTGCAGCTTGTATGATTAAAACACCACTTTAGAATTAGGGTCACATCTGTATAATTTATAGCTGGCAGCAGCATTATCTCTTTTACTGTTGTGACAACAAAAGCTGCTGCTAAAATGTCAAAACCAGCTAAAGGAAGGCTTGGACCCTGCCTTAATTTCATGCACATGACCCGATCAGCTCATACTCATCACGTTAGCCTTTCTGCTAATGTCATCAGCTGTACCACTTTGACTATTCCCTTTTTCCTTAGATTTGAATACCTAAATAGTATTCAAAACAGGAGAGGCTGTGTGCAGTGCAGTACTAAAGGGCTCTAAAGACTCTAAAGAGAGCATCATGGTCTCAGCACTGCCCTTCAACCCCATATCTCCAACTCCTCTTCCCTTCACCGATACAGAAGCACTGGTTTCATAACGCACAAGACAAACACAATCTCAAGTACCAAAGGGCAAAATTGATCTGTTGTCCTTGATCGACTGGCCCTCCTCAGCTATTTTGGAGCGTCTCTGCCTGTGCACGTTTCCCTTTCACATCAAGAACGTGCGCACAAGAAAAACACAAACAATGAAGCATCTCCTCTTACATGCTGCTCTTCTTCCGCGGAGAGCCGACAGAGCCCTTCCTGTGCTGGCTGAGGGAGCCCCCCATGGCAACAGCCGAGTGTTGTTTGTCTCAGGTTTATCCCAGATGCTCCGTATGTCCTTTTCACCTCCCGAGGTTCACCTCTGCCTCTCCTCCAGACAGCCTGGCTCAAGCACAGAGCCCCACACTGCGCTGCTTGTCATGACTGACTTGTAATTATTTAACCAACCAACCAGCCTCTCCTCTCCCCGTCCTTTCTCTTTTGCAGCCCCTGTTGATGCTGTACAGTCTAAATGCTCAGGACTACTACTGATCACACATGAATAGCTCTGCCGTCAGTCCCGCCTCCCCGCTCTACTTCTCCTCGCCCTCCAAAATCTCTCCCTCTCTTTCTCACACACACACACACACACACACACACACACCAGGGAGGCAGATTACATTCACGTCAGGCAGTGCAGAGCCTTTAGAAGGAGAAAGGCAGAGAGGTGGAGTGTGTGTGAGTTTTCTATTTTAAAGAGCACTAAGTCCAAGGAGTCGGAGAGGGGTAGATAGAGTGTGTGTGTGTGTGTGTGTGTGTCAGTGTGTCAGGGGGGTATCTGGCAGGGGTGACAGTATTGTTCAAGCGTGAAAGAGTCTCTTCTATTGTTGCTCAGCTGAATAGCAGATCTGAGATCCTGGGGGATGGATGGAAAATGATGGAGGGAGAGTTGGCGGCATAAAACACAGCCCCACTTGTTGTGCCACATTCCCACTACCTGCTGTGACCCAGCCCCCTTATAGTTTTAGCATGACAATACACACACACACACACACACACTGTCAGAACTCCTGGCTTGTTTGCATTTTCTAAACTCATTACTGCATTTTGACCGTATCCTGAAACTAAACCTGGACACACTTCAAAATGCAGGTCAAACAATGCAGTGTGACAAAAAAAAGGCCTTCACCAAGGCTGATAAAAAACATACAAAAATAAGAGTAGGCGTTTGAAAAGCTAGTTAGGCATTGTTTAACCAACAGTGAAAGAGAAAAGCCTGGAAATGTACTAAATCCATCCTATTAAGTGACAATACAGCAGAGCCTCGTGACGATTAAAGAAGGAAATCTTACCTCCTGATTCAAGCCTGTTAGTCTCTTTTGATCAAATGAAAATGGCTAAAACCCCTCAGAGCTGTGGTGGGTTAGGCTGTGGTTCCCCACCACAGGTCCGCCTTCGAGAATAACTGAGAGGCTTTAGTGCATAACTTCCTCCCACTGAAATGAATCACATGAGGCTCACTAATACTATGGAGGTCTTAATTTCTGAATGACACACATTTCATTCACCGTGGGCTCAACCACACATACAGTTCACAAAAAATGTCGTCGCTTTGAAACAAGTGTCATTTACCACGACTCGTGGTATAAATATGTCACTTTTATAGTCAGTACAGCCCATAGTTACACGGACTACGGTAGCCATTTGACCGTTACACTGGTCACTCATTAGCTTGTAACTTTTTAATGCCGTATATTACGAATAAATACATGAAGAAATAGACAATATAGCAAATAGGTCTGACGAATAAGTTAAAAACAATAGTCAAAAACAACTGTAAGAGTTCCACTTGCCTCATGGTTGTTGTCCAAGGTTGCTAGTCAATTTAACCGCTGCAGGTGATGCTGTTTATCTCACGACTGCGCATGCTCGTGAGATTTGCCATAGTAACGACTTGTACATTGGATAACTGCTGAACCACGGATGCATAAAGTACTGAACAGAGTACTGCGCTGTGTGTATGATCTTCCTGTTAAACTGCCCTATTTATTCTGTGTGCTTTGTAAATGATCTGGTTTGCTTTAGAAGAAGCTAAGTATGCTGTAATTCTGTAGGGTATTGCTGATGTCACGTGTCAACATGATACAACCCTGGTCCCTGGTTAATTAATTATGTTTTTAAATCTAAAATATACAAGCTTCAATGAAATCCAAAGACCACAAGACACTTGTAATGTTTTATTATGGCACACACAACATGTAATCATATTCATAGGGTATGTATTCAGAAAGGAGAATATTTGTTTGTTTTTTGGTATGTATTAACACATTAGTGCAAAAACAGTAGTTATGGTAAGGAAGAGAAGCCAGGGACCATTAAGTCCTGTTTTACTGTTCAGATAAGAAAAATGACCGAAACAGAGACGATGGTGAGGTACAAGGAAACGTCGACATGATCATTTAGTATTCAGTGCATTTCTAAAGGAAGAAAAATGAACAACCCCATTAGGTTAATTCGTCTGTTGTGCAGATGTTACACCCAGAGTGCTCAGATACAGGTCATTCAGCGCTTTGGTGGTGGGGGGCTGTGGTGCCCTGAAAGGTGCATAACATACGAGTCATTTATAAAGTTAAATCACTCGAACATAGAGTTTCTCAACTATATAGTTTGGGCCCCATGTTGCTTGAAATGAAGGTGCAGATTTGTGACATTTATAACACAGATATATCTATATTTCTTTTGTGTATGTTTACATAAAATAAATCGATTTACTTTTAAACATATGTTCTACATAATCCATATAGCATGCTCTTTAAATCAAATTCATATGATTTCAATGTTAAAACTACCATTAATGGGTTTTTGAGAAAGCCTGCCCTACCATAACATGTAGAAACATGTATCATTTGTATCATGTAGATTTTGAATCTACTGCTGTTAGAAAAAACAGACATATGACTTGTGTCAGCTCCAAAATTGCAAAAAAGAAAAAAGTGGAATAGAGGAATGGCACAGACCTGTAGGGACCAGGGAGAACTGGTCTTTTTGTACAGTTTGCACACTGCTCACACACACACACACACACACACACACACACACACACACACACACACACACACTTTCAAGCACCTGCATTTCTCTACTTCATTTGGGACAAAAATCAACATTATTGCACAAATGTAGGAGTAGCAGCTTTGGGTTTCTAATGTCCCTCACATTGACAAAAAGAAAACATAGCTGCCTGGAGGACTTGTAAGTGACAAACAAATCAACTATCATTTTCCTAATCATAAACTAAACATTTTATAGGTAACAATTAAGCCACCTGTCTGAGTTATTTATAAAGGTTAATGTAAGGGAGATCTTCCTCAGTGAAGCTTAAAGTTTAGCCAGACAGAAAGTATTACCATATTTCAGATTTGTGATAGTCGTATATAGGGCTGGAAAATGTATATATTTATATTTACATATAAATTATATTTTGGGATATTTTCATGTTCTTTTGTTGTCAAAAACACAGAAATGCCAGCTGAGAAAATATGTTTGAGATGTAATTCAATGTGGTAAACATTTTAACATATTTGATACATAACTTGATGTGTTTTTCCATACTTTAACAAGTACTGCGTGTGTGTCTCTTGGCTATCTTCAATATTATTCATCTGCAGCTGCAGCTGTTAACATTGGTTGGTAAGTGAAAGTGCTAAGTAAAGTCAATCAAAGAATATATCAAAACAGAAAGAAAAGTGCAACCAGAACCATGATGTAAAACAACTATCAGATAACAAACCCAGTCCTGCAGTGGGAGTTTAGGTGACACCTAAACATGACTGATGTATCTGAACCAAGATCTGCAGCCAAACAGTCACCACTGTCAAGGGAGGAGAGGGTGGGACAGTCAGGTAACACCCAGACGGTAAGGCATTCTGGAAGAGGATTGTGCCTCAGCTGTCCTTCATTTTTATCACTTTCCGGTTACTGTCATGTTAAGAAAGCATGTCTACATTTATAAAATGTTATTACTGTTGTGGCTGCTCAAAGGCCACACCTAGCTTGTCGTAGATCTCTTTCAGCAGCAGGAGAGCTGTATCCTCAGATTCCCTAATAGACAGACAGGCAGAGAGGGGAACACATCACTTATTTGAAGTAAAAAAACAGTAAACTAGTAAAACGTAAAGCGTTATGCAACAAAGAGAAAATTCTCGGGAACACAAAACATAAAAGAGCACAATTACTGTATTCCACCCTTCTACAGGCATGACTCACCAGTAACACAGATGAGACTGGATGGCAAACAGGTATTCATTAAAGCTCTCAATGGGTTTTTCCTGAAGTACATAATCGATCCTCCGTCCTCCATTCAGCATCCCCACTTTTATCTCAGGCTGCTCGGTCTGCTCTGCTGACACTGAGGCATCTGCCGCCTCACACACTCCTGCAGGGACGAAAGTAAAAAAAAAAAAAAGATGAGGCTATATAGGTGGTCAACAGACAACTAAAACAATGATAAATGCCAGCAGCAGTGTTCTGTTTTGACTTGTACTTTCTGGTAAAACGAGAACAAATCAGATAATGGACAGGAAAGAAGAGGAGCTGCTGACCTCGTGTCCTTCATCTACCCCAGAGATGAGTCAGTGGCTGAATGTTGTAATAATATACTTTGATGGGATAACAACACCATTTTATCATGATGTCTCTGCACTGGACAATATGCATTGCGCTCCAATTATTTATAATTTGATTTGGAATCGAGTTAGCATCTGTCACCAGAGGAGCTATCTCGTCTCCACAGTCATCGTCCTCCGACAAGAATATTTTAAGAGATGCTTTGAAGAGGTTGTAACAGGTCTGAATAGTTTGTGATTGTGTTGAAAAAAACACTGTGTAATGCTTTTATAGATAGATAATTGTTTACTATAGATGTTGGTTGCACATTAGTCAGTAACCCATGTGATCTTGTGAGATGAGACTTATTTCATGACGTTGCACAATAGATGATTTAGGCTTCCAGAGAATTATGATTAGCACTGTATAGATGTCGATCAGGAGTCAACTTGCCTTTTTGCCTTTGACCTGGTGTTTATGCACAAGTACGATGTTGAGTGAATGACAGTGAGGTGAGTACGTTTTCTGATGAGTGATGGTATGTTATGTTGTCTTAAGAGTGACCTAATTTACTGCTAATGAACCCTGATGAAACTGCTGGCTGCTAGTTTCGAAAACATTGTTAATTAATATTCCTGATAATCTACTGCATTTCCTGGCTTGTAATTCTGACTCTGAAAGATCAAATTACAGTGTACTATGTCCTAATGAGACTCAGGTTTGGAATCTCGCCCCACTATTCTTGATACAACACATGAAGGTTGAAAGCGTTCTAAATGAAAAGTTATGAGTTGTCTTAGATAGATAGTAAGATAACAAAAAGGGGTTGTGGTGTATGTAAATTGTCTATTCTAACAGATGTATTACCTTTGACCACTGCAGATGAACTGTTACTGATAAATGACATCACCTGCTGTTTAAGGTCCAGCCAATAACTCCTGTTAAAAAACAACTGTGATCACTAGTATTCAACTTATCCTATCATGGGCTGGTTACACAAGTGGCTTCTGATGTAAACGATCAGCGAAGGAGTCAATAAATTCAACCAGTCAGAGCTGACAGCAAGAGAGGGAGAGAACGGCCTGGAGGCCCTGGAGGGGCTGGAGTAAATTGGAAGTGAGATGAAAGTGATTTGAAGATTAGAGTAACAATGCAGTTAGGCAACAAGGATGGGGGAGCAGAGGAGCAGTGAGAGCCTGCGGCAGTAACGACATTCCTCATTACATTACATACATTACATTACTTAACATTTGCTCTTTGTGAGGGAGCTGATGATCCAAAGTAAACCATAAAAACCTTTGTTTTTTTTATATAAATCCTGCAGGTAGAGTAGCATAGTTTCAACCATTAAAACAAGTAATGATAGTATTTCATTTGGCCTTTTTGTGCATGTTTATTTTCCAGATTCAAGCCAGGGAAGCTAAATGGAACATGTAGAATGAAAGACAATTTATATGAGCTTGTAGGCTTTCACTGAATCAGGCAAGTTTACAGAGAAAACCAGATTGTGAAGCCACAAGTAAGCTAGAAAGAGTTCATTTACTTGCTTTTCTCACTAGCCCTGACTTACCTTGGAAGTAATGCTTATGAAGGGCCCTGGGCCACTCCAGTATTTTAGTCCAAAAATCAGCACTTTTCTCTTCCCTCTTAGCAGAAGCAGGGTCTGCCGCTGAGGCTGAGATTCAAGATAAGGTGGTAAGGGGGGACGGAAACAGGAGCAACAACCAGATAGGACAGAAGAGGGGAGGGAAGGGTGGCAACATGCAGAGAGGGTTGAGAGGAGTATGAAGAGACTGGGTTAGACATACTCTTGTGCACACGCTCTCTCTCACTCACACACACAAATACACACAGAGGCAAATATAAATGCTTTTCTACCATGTTTCTGTTCAAGGTCTCTCTCTATTCTGGTTTCTCCTTCCTCCACCGGGGGCAGTGCAGGAACTGGTATTCTGGCAAAGGACTGCCATGCCGTTCGCAACGATCCCAAAACATTGTTCTTTAAATCCATGCTCATACGGGTCAAGCTGTCCTTTAGTTCTATTTAGCAAACAGAAAGAGAATATCGTTAAGCCTACTAAACAAAAGTCCCGCACCACAATTTTGTTCCACAAAGACAAGAAGACAGAAACAGGCAGCCATACCCAGGTGCATTCTCTTGCGGCCTTTATGGTGAGGGATCAGCATGGGCTCCAGATCCACCTCGTACACAATCATGGGCTCTATCCGATAGGCCACAGGGTCATACTACACAGTAATAAAGGGGAAGAGATGAATATAACTTAATAGATGACCTGTAAGACGAAATTCTCTTTTTAGAATATGTATTGTGCATTAAACTAATTTAAACTGAAACTGCTTCTATTATTGTGTCATTATGTTGATTCAATGCTGCGCTTACATTTGTCAATTCCAATATGGCTCTAACCATTCATGTGCAGGTTCACAATGAAAACTACATTTGTAAATATTCAGAACTGCCCCGATAATGCCGCTCAAAAAAGTCAAATGGTAGTCGTCGCAAATAAAAGCAGGTGTTATCCCTTTTTGGGGCCGAGTGCAGGATGTGTGCCTCAGTGGGCAGATGCAGTAAATGTGTGATTACTCACTGGGTGGTAGATGTTGTAAAACCTCTTGCAGGTTGGGAAGGTGTAGTTGGGATCGATGTGTTTAAGCCCACGAACGGTCAGGAACATTCCAATAGGGGAGCCGAAAGCAAAAAAAGTTTGAGGGTGGAAAGCCAACTGTGGGTAATCGATGGACACCTGTTGGGGGAAGGCGGGGTTGGAAACGTGTGCTATTGAATTCGTAAAGAAATTTTAGGATTTAAAACCACATTTCACAGATTTGACATGACATTTAAACTACTCATGACATCAACACAACAGCAAAGGAGTATGACAGCGGGTAAGGAGGAGGCGAGGGAGCTCATGCAGGACTGGATGAGCACAGGCACAGACTGTGGTACTGTTGTACGACTCAATGGGACAAAGATGGTAGCCTCAATCATGGCACAGTGTAGAAAACTCTATTGGTTATACAATAGCCACTATAAATCAGTCGCCTTGAGTTTTCCTTGACCGGACCAGGCTGTATGTGAAGAGAAACTCTAGGCACAGTGAGATCAAAGAGAGCGAAGGACAATGCCTGAGAGCATGGGGACACCATGTGAGACACACCTGTCCCTTGGCTATGCCTCCATTGGTCTGTCCAGGCAAGCAGGGGGAGGAGAGAAGCAGGAAGGTGATGCATCAAAGCTTTTATCTATCGTACTCCCAAGCACAAGTTTTCATGTACGTGTCCATGTGTGGTACCTGTCCGATGCCCATGTCAAAGTATTCGTAGTCTACGGCACTGGTGACAGACTGCGCCCTGTGGAACTGAGACTCCTGCATCGTCAAACTTGAGGGCTGGTTACCATCGTGATCACTGGTCACTTGAGGAGGAACTTGCAACCCTGGTGCCAGACGTACTGCCCCCATCTTACAATCCTAGTTAGATTGATATATAAAAGGTTATTTAAATGACATCTGAAATGGAAGATACTTTATATGGTTACTATCATTTGGGAAGAGAACCCCCAAGCAAAAGAGGAACTGTCCATGAATGAAACAGCCTGCTTTTCCTGGTGTCTATAGTAAACCAGCTCCCTTAGATCGTTTGATCCTGTCTTCAGAATGTAAAAATACTGAAAACACGGCCCATAGTCAGTATCAGTCAAACAATCCACATCAATGGATGTTTAAACACATACACATGAGGACAATAAGTAACGTATGTAGTCATGTGAAGTTCTTGCAGATAATTGTGAGAAGGTATATTAATGCCAAGCCATCCAACTAAATTTCAGTCCAGATCCAAGAAACATATTAACATAAAGGAGTTTGTAATAGTCAAATGTTTCAAAACAAGAAAAGCCAGAATAGTTTCAGGTGATGTCTGACCTTTGGAAGCCACTTCCTCCTGACGTAGTTCAGGATCTTCTTCCGAGGTCCAAGAGGAATTCCTAAATCTTTGAGATCACTGTCTTGGCAAAGAGCCTAAAATGGGAGATCCATTTGTTTTTAACTACACATTACACTTGAATTTATATGCACATTGTATAAGTATTACCAGTGATTCCAGGTCTAGATTTTCTGCCTGTAGAGTATCCAGGTATTGCTGTAGGCCCAGTCTGGTCAGAGTCTGCTCCAGTGTGTCACAGTTCAGACAAAAGGGCGCATCAGAGGACACCTTAGGCACAGGGAGGGACAGAATGGGACATGGATTTTCTTATCTACATGTAGAGAAATATGCAATCTGTTTTATCATTATACTTTTTTACAGTGAATGTGATCGTACCCCCTCTTTGGCTTCTGATCCAGTCCTCTGATTGGTTAGAAGGTCAAACAGGATCAGAGAACCTGAGGAACGAGACACGGGGAAAGAGCAGATATTCAGCATTTCACTGACTTGTGATTGTGTTTGTGTTTTGAGCAGGACTTACCCAGGCTATGGCCCACTATTGAAATGGCTCCACTGAACTCTGGGTGTCTCTGTTTAAAGAGGGCATACAGCCTGTTGATCTCTGAGGCCACTGTGTCCACTATGGTCTGGCAGTAAGTGGGGCTGTTATAGAAAAACAGGTCCAGCAGAGTGTCATTGGTGAAATGTCTCAGCCTGCTGATGCTGGGTAGAGTAATCCTCTGGATGTCCCTGGAAAATGGAGAATGCGGGTGAAAATAAAGGGAGGGAAGACATAGTTTGACAATTTTCTGCAAGTATTGGACGCATAATTAGTATCGTAAAACAGAGGAATCTAGTTTTGTTCACTCCATCTCGTCTCCGTACTTACTCGTCCACTCCAGTGGCATCCCCGTGTAGAGCGCTGTGCCAGTTGACTGGGAGAAACTCCACTCTTCCTACCTGGCCATCCTGCTGAGCACGCTTATAATGAGAAGCCAGGAGGGACAGGGAAGCACTCCTAAAGTCATTTACTGCAGAGAGACAAGAAGAAAGGGAGTTATGCATACACATAAATATATGCATTTATACACACACAAACTCACACTTACCACACTGTATGATGGATCTGAAGCGTAAGTCACATGCAGGGCCGATGCCATGGACCATAAAGACAAGGTGGTCCACCTTTTCTGGTTCACCTGGGAACACATACAATAATATGAGCCAGAAAGTGTCAACAGTAGGTAATAATTCCAAATTATCTCTTACTGGTTCACGCACACACACATACCATCAGGTATTTCTACAGAGATATTGTCCACTCCCCTCTTGACTGTTCGAGGCCGGGTTTGCTCCGAGGGGGACGACAGCCACTCATCCTGCAATGCTATTGGTTGGTACTGCATTATCAGCTGAGAGAGGAGCAGGGAAACAGAGAGAGGCTTATAGGAAGGAAACAATGTAGCAAAAAAAGCCATGATGTGGTTTTCATGCATATTGTTATAGTATACATAGTGATATTTTAATAGCAGGCCTTACCTTGGGATTGTGTAAGATGACAGTCTCTCCAGTGGGGAACTCCAGCTTCCTCTTCCATTCATCCAGGGTCACTGATATCATATAGGCCTCCTGCAAAATGGATGGGAGAGAAAGGAATCAAAGACAGGAAAAGTTAATAAGAGGATAAAGTCAGATGTTGTAGCAATGAGCAGTGTGATGGTGAGGGTTTGGCGTCGGTGTCAGACTACCTCCAGATTTTTGCTGAAGTCCTCTGGGTAAGGCAAGAACCTGGTGTCTTTATCTCCTTTATAGAACCAGGTACAGCGGCGGACTTCAGTGGGAGCTTGCTCCCAGTACACAGCGTAGCGCTTCCTCTCCTTAACATGTATGTCATACCGGTCTCCATCCACAGCTACCACCACCTCCTCCTCCTCCTCGTCTCCTACTGCACAGTCAACACACGCGCACATAAGCAGAAACAAACAAGGTTTATGAGTCAATCTTCAAAAAAAACATTTCAAGCAAAGGTTGTATGAGGACAAGTAAATATTGTAAAGATATAATAAAGATGTTCCTTGTTCCATGTTCCATATTTGTGATAAAAGGTACATGAATTCACTGTTTTTGGGAATGTCCAAGGCTACAGTGATTCAGGAAAAAGGGTTGTTGAATGGACAAGCCATGTAATTGGTAAAGATGTTCATTATTAAGCTAAAGGCTGTTGACTCAGAATGAACCCATAGGACTATGTTGTTACTTTGCATTAATCATTGCTCAACGACTTTGGACTGCAGCAGCTGAATTAACAGGAGGATAAATGCACTAGAATAATACGGGCATACCTTGTATAGGAATGTAAAACCTGTAAAACCATAACCTTAGCTCTGAATAAGTGTACGCAACAAATGCTTGCAGTTAAACTGCTGGTGACAGTGAACCTGTCCTGTCAGGAGAGTAAAGCGCCCTCCTGTACACCAGGCCAGTGTTGGCATCAGTAATGTTTGGACTTTTTCTGTTCTCACAGCAATTTGTAGCAAACTCCCCATTTTCCCACATACCTAATTACACTCACCTTTGTACATAATGTACACATACAGTATCTACACATGCTTACCTGTGTTAAAGGCATCCTCTAGTTTGTCAGAGTCTTCTCTGCCAAAGGGAAGCCAGGAGGTGTTGTCCTCAGCCCGTCGAATGAAGAACCAGTGAGGCTGCACTTCTTGATAAGGAGCTGGGACCGACTCCGTGTCAAGCATCTCAAAGGAGAACGTGGAAGAAGGAGAGGCCTCATCCACCACAGGCGACACCTGGAGATAAAAAGATTACAGCATGGTCAAGATGCAAGATCAATGTCTCTTCTTCATGTCAGCAATATTGCCCAGTTACTAAGTAAAAAGCAAATGCCTGCAATATACACTATATACACTTGTGGATTCCTTCTTTAGGACAGTCCACTGTTCAACTCTGTTTCCAGAATAAGGAAATGTAGAAGTCTTAGCACTTCCATTAAGCTCCTATTGAGGAACCTGAGACCATCAGACAAAGCAAAGGACAGCGGGACAGGAAAGGATTAGGCCTCCTCTTGGCCAGACACATAAAGCCCTGTTTTATTCTCTCCTCCTCTACAAGTTGTCTCTTGTCTCTTCTTCTTTCCACAACAGATACAGCTACCGCTTGTAAACAACCTTTTTCCACTGAATATCTTACATTCACAAACAATGCTGCCAGTAATACTCTTGGCATTTTATTGCCCCAGAGCGTTGACAGAGCCTGCCACTGCTTGACACAACAACAAACACCCACATTTCATACAGCTGCCGAATCAATCATCCCATTTACAGCGTAACGTGCAGACAGGCTTGTATACAGATCTTAAAAAACTGATATGTGAATGGAACATCGTTCCTAAGAATTAAATCGTGATCTCCTTACAACTAATACTGGTAATACAGTGTCAGAGAGGATAGGAGCACAAACTAGCTGCACTTTTTAAACTTTTTTAGCTGGAGACCAAATAGTCGCATTTTGTTATTAGTAGTTTCGTAAAAATCAAACGCTTTCATATTCATAATCACTGGAGAAGAGTGAATTCTATTTCAAACACTACTGTTAATACTGACAGAAAATATACCTATCGTATCTGCGATGCCTAACCATAACTTAACCTAATCTAATCTAATCCATCCCAACCCCTGACCCCAATCGTGGAGGACAGCGCTGGAGGAAACAGACTTTGACAAACAACACTGTTATACCCATACACTTAATCCCACATGCATCCTCACCTGATCCTCAGGTGAGTTTTCTGGTGCTGCAGTCTGAGAGGGGTCTTGAGTGTTGACGTATGGGGAAGTCTGAGATAGACCCCCTTCATCAATAGGACTGTATGACATTAGCCTGACCCCAACCCTCAGTTCTGACTTGAAGGGTCGAAGGGGCCACGGAAACACGGAGCCTGTAAAAACCCAGCAGCACACAGGATGAGAGTAAAAAAGAGGCTTAAAAACCATCTATTATGCTACATAACCTGTTGTAGCCTGTTAAACTTACAAGGGATTGACGAGTAATACCTGAGCTAAACTGTTGTTGACATTTACTTCTGTCAGAGCATCATAGGAGATGGGATAGAAGGACGAACAAACCAGATCCCGTTAGCTCACACCCTATCTGCGACTTAATCTAATCATTAACGTTTACCGCAATGGAAAATATAAACAGCCAGGTTAATGTGACAGCTAGCTAACTGTTAAATCACATGTATGTATGAGTTATATTAATGTACGTAGCACTTAAGATTTTTTCTTATCTTCTCTTACATTATCTTTAACAAAACTAACAACTGTTAGCAGTTATTTCTCTTGTCACTGGCGTATTTTGAAGAATGCTACAAACACACCCTAGAGGTTAAGGGTTGTTAACGTTGGTTGAGGTTCATGCTAGCTGAGTTTCGATGGCTGGACGGGACACTGATGTTAAGTTCTCAGGTTTTACATCCTGTTAGTGTTTTGGACGTCACAGCACTAGTAACAGACAGGCAATAACTTAGACTCACCGACAACTTCACAAACACTTAATGCAGAGGATATGCATTCGTTGTTTAGCTTGCTCTGGCTAGCTCGGCTAGCCAAGGACAGTCTCCTGTCAAACGCTGCCTAGTTACCGTGGTCTCGGAAAAATAACGATTACGAGAGTAACGTTCACAAACGACAAAACTAACGACCAAATAGAGAGATTAGCACAACTATAATAATACAGAGGACGTTTTCTGTGATGCCCAAGATTTAAAAAAAGAACGAATAGACGACGAATTACATGAACACAGCGTCCAATGCCGATCTAAAAGATATTGATAGTAAATGAATAAAACCTTGTTCAGGTCAGTATTCAGCTGTAACACAAAGTAATTAATAGTCCGTTAAACTCTAAATCAAACAGACTACAAAAACATCACATATAGTGCAAAAAGAACCGAACCTTGGTGCATAAAAGTTAAATTTACGAGGAGCACGTGAAGGCAACATAAAACACCACAGCACCAGCAGGCCACCGCCCACCTAATTTTAAAAATGACGTCACGAATTTATAATTTTGAGAGTTTGGTTATTGTAATTATGCAGTGAAAACAAGAGACGTACAAATTTCACCAATATAGTGGAAGGTGAACATAACTTAACGTGACCTGGTCAGCCTAAAAAATCGTCATGTTTTGGTTGGACTGAACTTTTCTTAGGTATGTGTAAAATGTGTGAACAATGAGAGACATAGACACACCCATTTGTGGCACTGAGTCAACACTGTAACTATGATGAACTAATTGCACTACCTTTACACTGGATTAGAGGAATATGTGTGGTTTTAAAAGTAGTATACTACGTAATTGTTATCTGTTTACGTAAAAATAATGTATACACAGATTCACTATGTCATTTGTAACATGAAATACTTCATGTCAAAAGGCCAGCTGAGGTCAAACCGCTACCAAACACACCGTGTGCTTATGAAGGGAGGAGTGAAACATGCCACAGGGAAGAAGAGTGAGTAGAGCTAGAATGGATAGACACACCCAGTCTAACAAAAGTGTGAGAGACATGCAGAGTAATAAGCCTGTGTGGAGCAATAAGAGGGTGTGGCTTTTTTCTTTTTTTTTACTCAGGGTGAATAGATAAGCAGAGTTTGCTTTGCAAAGAGAGGCAGGAGTCACAATCCTGAACAGACAGCCTCTTACTTTCACTCTTCTTGGCTCACACTCAATCCAGCTGCACACTTCCACTCACTCTCCCCCTCTCCTGCGCATTCTTCTAGCGGTCTGAAGCAAGACTTTGACAGGAAGCAAAGTACGAGAGGACAACTTGAGAGACTTCAACACACAGCCATGAAAGACAAAGTGAGGAGAGGAGGAGGAAGAAATCAGGCCAAGGCTGGTGAGAAATCCCTGCAATGTGTTTTTCTTTTCCAGCTCTGCTCGCCTTGTCTCTGTTTTGCACTTTCCTCTTCCTTCTTTTTTGGTCTGGTGCCTCCCTTGCTAGAGAATGTGAGGAGGGTGGGAGATTTAGCACTGCACTGCTGCTTTGAACATGGCTGGTGCTGTTCTCTGCTTTCACCAACTTTGACCACTTTTAACTTTTATGCTGAATTTCTTCACACAGACGCATGCTGAAACCAATCTGTTATCTCCAGAACAGCTCTTGAATTCTTAGTTATGATCCTATTTAAAGACAAAGAGTAGCCTTTATTTTAATCTCTGTTTAAGTTCCAACCACCTTATCTACCTTATTGTTTCTTCTTTTTCCACACTCTGAAGTGGGCCTCTCAACTTCTTTTAACCTTTGCCACTCCCCTCTCACAAGACAGAGCGATTGGATTAAAGAGTGTGCGTTAGCTTGTCTCCAGATGAGTTTCCCTTGAGGTGTTTAACCCCATGAAAGAATCTGTGGGCACAGTGTTTTGATTGACAGGTTATTAAGAGAACCTCATTTGAATGTATTGAAAGTATTGAAACAACTTTTTATAATTACATATATGGAAGGAATTGTGGCTGCTTGTGGTATAAGTGCCAAAATAAACATCTCAAGCCTGGGAACATTGCTGTGTTCTGTAGTATTAAGACAGCAGCTACTACAGAAAAGCTGCTGATGGCTCCAGGCCTGCAGAGAGGAGGCACCTTCTTCCAGCCAATTGCGAACAGAGAATCTATTTTTTGGGTGCTTTCCAGTGGTAAAGTAGTCCCAGAATGACTGCAAGAACTGCGGTTTATTGCAGAATAACCAAGAGCCTTTAGAGATCAGTGCCAAATGAATATTCTGTTCATGTCAAAGGTGTTATATAAACAAAATGCACATTCATCCATGCAAAGCTATAAGTCTGTTAGGTTATGTTTTAGCATCCTGCTGACTCCACATGCCAGTGCTGGGTGTGGCTGTCCCTTCACCCTGAGATCACATAAAGACCAGTAGGCAAATTCAACAGGTTTAGTTTCACTGTTGAGGAACACGCTGAGTCCTGCTCTCCTTCTACAAGTGTGTGTAAAAAGACAGACACACCCCACTTTCTTTGACATTTTCTTGCATAAATTCACTCTCACCCCCCAGCACTCTCACACACACAGAGACTCTTCAGTCCAGCCCATGATCATTTTAGGCAGGATTAGTGGTCTTGTTTGATTCTGCAGCAAAGGGCAGACGATGCAATCTGAACATAATAAGTCATGATTATGATTCATTCATTCATTCTTTCTATAACAGGGTTAGTCTTTTCAGGGTCACAGTGAGCTGGAAACAATCCCAGCACGTAATGAGTGTAAGTCCCTGCAATTATCCTCAGTTAGTTTTGTTTCTCTGACTTCTCCTTCAAACAGATTCGGATGCCGTTGCTATTAAGCAAGATGAGGACACATCGTTCCCTGTGAAGATCCAGGGGGCGGGAGTAGAGCCGTTTGAGCTGCAGGTACAAAACCAGACTGGTGTTTCCTCTCTGTTCATTCCTCTTATTCACTCCTCTG
Organism: Nannoperca obscura; assembly: GCA_036024295.1. NCBI lineage: Eukaryota > Metazoa > Chordata > Actinopteri > Centrarchiformes > Percichthyidae > Nannoperca > Nannoperca obscura. The sequence continues at coordinate 46,789 of JAVQJL010057383.1, forward strand.
TTAATAATAAGATTTCACAAGCGATGGAAATAACAGTGATAGCTAAGACTACATATAGATAACAATTCATCATCTTTATCCTGTGTAGTATCTGTAATTAGTTTTGAATTAGCAATTTCACATATGATTTTATCACAGATTTACACATAGAAGATTACTCTTCTATTTTTATCTGACTATGTAATGACCATATAGCATTTTTCTACGTATATACCTATATCAGCC